>CAWUPM010000716.1:0-279450 GCA_963924295.1 Dioctria rufipes | reverse complement strand
ATCCGAAAGTTTAATTTGAGACGCCATAAGTCCTGAGTGGAGCAGAGTATGGGGCTGGTTGAGAGGTTAAAGTTCTTCAATGAGTTCTTAAAGGTATCCGTACACTCCATAATTTTTAAAATACAGGCGCAAATAGATCACGAATGGGAGGGGTTTAACCTAGTAGGCTAATACCCTTTAGAGACGAAAGCATAACTGAGAATTAATGTGAACTCAATATACGGAATTTTTGTGTGAATTTAATATATTAATATATTAAGCATAATGACATTCCCATTGAATCGAAAATATTTATTCATCTATAAGTGCCATATTTAGATAGTTGAGTTCACGGTAAATCTCAATTGACGCTCTGTGGGTTGCAGTATACGGCTTCCGAGATTTAAAAATATATTTGAAAACACGTTGTTTAAGCTTATTTTTATGACAGATATTTAAGTACATTAAAAATAAAAACAAAACAAAAGCAGCCTTACTATTTAAAGATTGCATTCGCGCAGTACTAAAATATATTTATACAAAAAGTTAAGACAAGAAACGGTAACACTAAAAGTTACACGAAAACAAACAGACAGACATATAGACAATCGACTTGGAACAGTAAGTCCGAAATCCGAAGTCCGAATTCCTTTCCTACTAGCAGCACGCTCACCCACTTGAACTCTTGCTGTGCTGGAGCAAAGCTACGCTCGCGGTCAGAGCTTTGTATGAAAATTAAAGTAGGTACTTATAGTTTTTATATTATTATAGTCAATAAAGTACGTTAATCTAGTCATGCCTGTTTTAATTATTTCGACCAGCATGAAGGTGACTTAAACTAATTACGAAGACGTAAGATTGGTGACCCCGACGTTCCTGACGCTACCGACGACGCATACACCGAGCAATAAAAAACTCAGGAACCAACATAAAATCAAAATAAAGGAATTTTCTTTGTTTTTTTATTTATTCCGGACTGGAATCGAACCTACACTTTTAGAATCGGTCAATGATGGAGAATTGAAGAATTTTTAAGAATTTTTATTTTTAACGATTCCAAATCAAATTATAAATACAAGAAGAAAAAACAACCGTCTCATCCGGGGTTTGAAACCGGGACCTTCCGCTTGCCGGGCGACTGCTCTTACCACTGAGCTAACGAGACAGATGATTTTCCCTCTTGCATTTATCAATTTGTTATTAGCCTACTAAGCCACGTTGCTTTCAGCTGGCATTAACCAGTAACGATGAAAGCGCACAAATAAATTGTAAATTCAATTTTTTTTATTTATTCCGGACTGGAATCGAACCTACACTTTTAGAATCGGTCAATGATGGAGAATTGAAGAATTTTTAAGAATTTTTATTTTTAACGATTCCAAATCAAATTATAAATACAAGAAGAAAAAACAACCGTCTCATCCGGGGTTTGAAACCGGGACCTTCCGCTTGCCGGGCGACTGCTCTTACCACTGAGCTAACGAGAAAGATGATTTTCCCTCTTGCATTTATCAATTTGTAATTAGCCTAATAAGCCACGTTGCTTTCAGCTGACGGTTCAGCTGACGGTTGTTTTTTCTTCTTGTATTTATAATTTGATTTGGAATCGTTAAAAATAAAAATTCTTAAAAATTCTTCAATTCTCCATCATTGACCGATTCTAAAAGTGTAGGTTCGATTCCAGTCCGGAATAAATAAAAAAAAATTGAATTTACAATTTATTTGTGCGCTTTCATCGTTACTGGTTAATGCCAGCTGCAAGCAACGTAGCTTAGTAGGCTAATTACAAATTGATAAATGCAAGAGGGAAAATCATCTGTCTCGTTAGCTCAGTGGTAAGAGCAGTCGCCCGGCAAGCGGAAGGTCCCGGTTTCAAACCCCGGATGAGACGGTTGTTTTTTCTTCTTGTATTTATAATTTGATTTGGAATCGTTAAAAATAAAAATTCTTAAAAATTCTTCAATTCTCCAATTTTCTTTGTGCCTGACCAGCGATATTTATTAATTGCAGCAATTTTGTGTTACGTGTGGTATTTCGTACAGCTGTACTTTTGCCAGCATCATAATTGGGCAAATTAATACAAACATACACGCACACAAACATACCCGAAACTCGCTTAATTGCGGTGCATCAATCCATGACGTACGTGCAGAGCAGACGCTTTCAGCCATCGCATATGTGCATATGCGAAAAAAGCACAATTTCATCGTCGAGATTTGCAGAAGAGGCACTACGATCGCAAGCTTGTACGTAATTCCCGGAATCAGCACCATCTGAATTTTATAAAAATTCATATCAGCTGACAACTGGCATGTCTGATTAGAAAGGAAATAATCTCTGATCATGTACACACGGATGATTACTACAAAGTGATAATTACGAGATAAATACATACATTTAACGCTGTACAAAAATTTTTCTAATTGGACTATATTCAATAATTACATTATTATATTATAACATAGTGTTCATCCAGTATCTTTTAAGGGTTTTGAAAAATAAAATTCATTTTCATAATTTATGTATATATTTTTTTATTTATATAAGCTTTAGTGAACAACGTATATAAAACTTGGTTTAGGGGCAACTGAAATTATTTTTATTTGTATTTTCCTTTGGCATAAAAATACAATATTGATGAATTCTTTTTATATAGATAGATCTTATAACAATACATCTCCAATTAATACAAGATATTAATACCAATATATATATATATATATACTAAATATTGTTTAAATATTTTAACCATAATTAAGGCGACTACCTATAACGAACGTAAAATCCATAACAAAATCATTACATATTTTTTTTTGTAGCCGACATAAGTGAAAGTTCAAGTAAACATCAGAATTTCGTTCTTTTAAGAAAATATTTTGAATTTATTTGACTTTCGAAAGACGAAAAATGACTAACGCATCAAACGACGGTAGTACAGAGATTAAAAACGAATTATCTATACCCGCAAATATTTCAACTGTAAAATTAAATACGCGCATGTTGTCGCTGCCCTTCCAGTTGAGACCATTAACACAATAATAGGTATTTTAAGTAAACTCCCTGACAAAGAAAAGTATCAGGACGTAAAGGATGCTTTAATAAACGACATTTGTTATCCGAACAAAGGCGTTTAGAAGAACTTTTAAATGCTGAAGACATAGATGATCGCAAGTCATCTGACCTGTACAGGCACATGTAGATTATGGCAGGCTCTATGCCTTCAGTCAGTCATCCTTTGATACAATCCTTATGGGAAATAAAATTACCCTCATCTATCACAATTTCATTAACTGTCGCCGCTAATCAACCATTCGAGAGTAAATTAGACTTAGCTGACAAGGTATGGGAGGTCACACGAATTTCCAATATTAGCTCAGTTCAAGGTTCAATTTCGAAAGATAATCAGGGAATAGAGGTATTTAAACAAATTCGCAAAGATCTCGAAAATGCTAGGATGGAAATTAGCCAATTAAGACAATCTTTCAAAACATTGAAAATTCCAAAACAAAGTAAGACAACGTTCCAATTCAGTACAGTGGAATTCGAAAGTGAGTTGGTATCACCGAAGATTCGGTGGTAAAACCAATACATGCGTTAACCCATGTGATTTCGACACAAAGTCTAAAACTCATTCGGCTTTAAACTAATCAAGCCGACTGTTGCAGCGGCAGACAATCGGCAACCAGTACCCCGCCGCTTAGTTGTTCAATGTCGCAAAAACCATTTTTCATTTTTTGTAGACACTGGAGCCGACATATCCGTCATCACCTTCACATTCTGTAAAGATGCATGCTCGAGAATTCCTGAGCAAAATCTTACCGCAACTAATGGCACTTCCATAAAAACTTTTGGATTCAATGAAACTCTGAAAAATCAGTTTAGGTCTCTGTCGACTTTTTGCCTTTCTGTTCAGCCTAGCTGCAGTTAAGAAGCCAATTCTGGGTGCAGGTTTCCTAATAGAATATGATCCACTAGTCGTTTTAAAACGTAAGTGACTAATAGTACACAAAAAGAAACTCACGACTGATGGTACATTAAGAATCTTAGACTCACCATCACCTCGCATCATTACAATTAATAGCAAATACGGGGAACTTCTTAAAAAATTCCCAGCGCTTACAAGCGCCCCAGATAATACTTAACCAGTAAAACATCATGTTGTCCACCATACAATCACGAAAGGACACTTACCATACTCTAAACCTTGGCATTTGGACCCTGTTAAGCATTCTTTAGCAAACACCGAGTTTGAATATATGCAGCAAATTGGAATTTGTAGGCTCTCATCCTCTCATACCGCGTCTCCTCTTCATATGGTGCACAAAAACGACCCATAGGATTGGCGTCCTTGCGGTGACTACCGGAAACTGAATGCAATAACAGTTCCTGATCGTTATCCGCTGCCCGATATCAACGATTTTGCATCACATCTCAGAGGATGTACCGTTTTCTCCAAGGTCGACTTGGTAAGAGTGTATCACCACATCGCCATGGCGGAAAAGCACGTTCATAAAACTGCAATTACTACACATTTTGGAATGTTTGAGTTCACTAGGATACCATTAGGTCTCCGAAACGCAGCTCAAATATTCCAAAGATTTATGAACGAAGTAACGCGAGGTCTTTCTTTCGTTTATGTCTACATAGACGAAATCTTAGTAAGCTGCATTTATCAGCACCAACACATGCAGCACTTACAGGAACTATTCGAACGACTAGACGAATATGGACTTAAAATTAACCCAACTAAATGTGTATTTGTGGTTAGCGAATTAGATTTTCTTGGTCACAAGATTGCAAATAACGGAATTAAACCTTCAGAAAATCGAGTGGAAGCAATTAATACTTTTCCAAGCCCCAAATCTATTAAGCAAATACAGAGATTTATTGGAATGGTAAATTTTTACCACCGATTCATCCCGAATCTTACAGAATTGTTAGTACCCATACACAATCATCTGACTTCGTTATTGTCGCTAAATAAGAACAAATCTGTCAAATCATTTTTCTGGCCATCAAGCTGCGAAGAAGCCTTCACAGATATTAAAGAAACTTTAGCTACAGCTACCTTATTGGTTCTTCCCGCACATGGCGCCAAATTACGACTCACTACAGATGCATCAAACAAGGTTGTCGGCGCTGTCTTGGAGCAATACCCCAATGGTCTATGGGAATCATTAGCATTTCACTCGCGGAAACTTAGCCCCACTTAATCCAGATATTCAGTATTAGACCGCGAGTTGCTTGCGATATATCTCGTAATCAAGCACTTTCAACATTTTCTTGAGGGGACTGCCTTCGTAGTGTATACAGATTGTAAGCCAATGGATAACGCTTTATACATCCAAAGAGAGAGGAGCCCGAGACAAGCGAGACAACTTGACTTCATTGCGCAATTCACTAGTGACATTCGCCATATTAAAGACAAGGACAATATCGTAGCGGATCCCTTATCGCGAACATGTGACGACGTCAACTCAATACTGACAAATATTTCACACTTGAAAACATCATTTCAGATAAATGACGAAGAGCTCACCAAAATTTTATTACCAGATAGCTCAGGTAATTCTCGATTCAAGTTACGGCAACATTTCTTCCCAAATGCTAAACAGCCGCTCTGGTGCGAAGTCAGTACTACAACGATCCGCCTATTCATACCTAGCGATCTAAGAAAAAAGCGTTCGAATCCCTACATTCATTGTCTCATGCAGGCATACGTCCATCACGTACATTGATATGCGCACGTTATTTTTGGCTAAACATGAATTCTGATATTAAAATATGGACGCAACATTGTACGGCGTGCCAGAAATCAAAGACTCACAGACATACCAAATCACCCATAAAATATTTCAATATTCCGCAATACCTACCCATTACGTGATATAACAGCACATATGGTAGCCCGTACACTTGTATCCGAATATATAAGTCGCCATGGTGTTCCACTTCGTATAACTACGGATCAGGGCACACAGTTCGAAGCGAAATTATTCTCACAGCTAACCATACTAATGGGCATGCATCGTATCCGTACTACTGCAAATCATCCGCAGGCAAATTGTATGGTTGAGAGGTTCCACCGACAATTAAAGACCTCCTTGAAATGTCGGAACAGCAACACAAACTGGACGGAGGAACTACCAATAATACTTTTGGGTATCCGTTCCTCTTACAAGGATGATCTCAAAAGTACACCCGCAGAGATGGTGTACGGACAGCCATTACGCCTACCAGCAGATTTTTTCGAACAGAATAATAGCGAAACTCCTATGGACCCCTCCCACTTTGTAGAAGAATTGTGCAAACGCATGAGTAAACTTCGTCCCACAGAAATACTTCAGCAAAAAACGCCAATTCACATAACTAAAGACATAAATATATGCGAACAGGAATTCGTGAGAGTCGATCAACCCAGAGTAGGTTTACGTCAACCTTATGAGGGACCTTTTCCTGTATTAAGATAATTACGAAAATTTCGGCAGATCGCCTTAAATCAGCATTTGTAAGCGATAGCCCCACTTCTAACCCAATACGAAACAAGGTCCCCTTTACAATATGAACCTTAGTTAGATAAATATATTTTGTTATTTCAATCCGTGGTTCCCAGTTGGAAGGGGGTGATGTAGCAGCCTTACTATTTAAAGATTGCATTCGCGCAGTACTAAAATATACTTATACAAAAAGTTAAAACAATAAACGGTACCAGTAAAATACTAAAACAAACAGACATATATAGACGACTGACCTAGAACACTAAGCCCGAAGTCCGAAATCCTTTCCTACTAGCAGCACGCTCATCCACTTAAACTCTTGCTGTTCTGGAGCAAAGTTATGTTAGCGGTCAGAACTTTGTATCAAAATTAAAGTATAATTTTATATTATTATAGTGAATAAAGTACGTTAATCTAGTCGTGCTTGTTTTAATCATTTCGACCAGCATAAAGGTGACCTAAATTAATTACGAAGACGTAATAGTATAAAGATCCCGTTTTCATAAAAAAAAAAAAAAAAAAAAAAAATACAGAATTGAATTTAATCTTCTCCCTCTTTCTGTGAAGTGGGAAAGCAGTTCATTGATTTAAAGTTTAACATTTCTATGAACGCTTAACAGAGAGATTTTATTGCCGGGGACTTAAAAGCAATTTAAAAAAATTAATAAAAAAAAAACATTTAATTTTTTATGGCATTTTGACCTAAACAGTAAGCAAATAATTTTTTAAAATTAAATAAATTCAAAGGATGGAAGGTCATGGAAACTATTTGTTACCATATTATAATTCCTTACAAAAAAGTTGTTGTTTTAACGACAACAACCAAAATAGACTTAGATTGAATATTTCCTTACAAATGTCAACAAAATTTAAAAAACCGGTTTCAAAGAAAGCTACCAAATCTACTGATGTATATATACCCTGACGTGTATATAAATGGACTGCTCGTTGAATCAAAAATGTATAAAAGAAATGGCACCACTTTCATATTCCTGTCTCTTTCCGTGAGAGCATACTTTCTCACTGAACTGTAACGATTGGGAACGCGAAATTGCTTGAGGTTCAACAGTATTTCCAACCAAAACAGCCTTGTAAAAAACACTTCCTTCAACTCATAATTAAAATTTCACAATAGAAATAGTCCCAAATACTTTTGTGGTAAATTCGATAAATCCCACTCATGCATGTAAGTAAATTGGGTGGTGGGTAAACCCCACCAACCCACCCCATATATACGGCCTTAAGCGTCAATATTAAAGAGTTGGAACCGGGTGTTCACAAAATATTGTAGGTGTACTAATGATGACGAAATTCGTGTGCAAAGTTCCGTGAGAATCAGTGAAGTAGATATTGTTTAAAAATTCGTCATCAGATTTGAAGCGAAGCTGAAAGAACCGATTAATAATAATATGAACGACGCAACGCGCCGCGCCGAGTACTCTAAATTCGTTGGTATATGAGTCTCACATTATTGACGTACAAATAAGAATAAAAAAAACTCATTCCCATCATTGGATCCTGTAATGTGTGCATTCATCATGTAGGAATACTCAAAATTATTTTAACTGAAACCTTATCAACTGGAAAGATATTTATGCAGTGAACTAGAGTATCGGCGAAAAATGTTTACAAAGAGCAATCATTTCCACCCTAGACTCTACATGTTTCCCTCAAAAAGTAAAAAGTGGCTAAGATCCGAAAAGAAAAGAGGTTTCAGAAAAGATTAAAAATGTTGTATTAAGTAGGCAATTTCAGTTGTTATAATCAGTTACTTGCTAACAAATTCTAACGACAAGACCAATAAGCCTGATTAATATCTATGTAACATTGTTACAAAAGGGACGAAGTTAGTCTTCGTCTGCCCCCAAGGTAATGAAAGAATTTATTTTTTGTTAGTCCAGTGAGTCGATCAGAATATAGGGAAGAACAATTTTTAAATACACGAACTGAAGATGTGCCTGTGGTTTGTTTAGGGCCCACTGGCCCCTTCACATCGTGTCCTCCACGTGCACTTGAATCTATGTCAGCTTACGCCCACTCTGTCTTGATACCCATAGAAAAGCAGCGACTAGTATGCATCGAAGGTACGGATCAAGTGATCAAATTTCTTCCTGTGGGACATCTTAACATCCTTGAGCAAGACCTAGATGCTCCAAGGTTTGTTAGGCCAAAAATGTTCTTATGAAAGAGATTACGAGGTAACCATTAACGATAGAAACCAAATATTATACAAATGACTTTAGTTTTTGCAATGGACTCATGTCTGGTATACTGAGGAATCCAGGACAGATAAAGAAACAGGTGCTGGGGTGGCGGGTTCAGAAGTGGAACACTCTATTCCGCTTGGTGTCTTACTTTCCACCTTTCAGGCGAAAGTCTACGCTATGGAGGTTGGTGTTCAGAAAAGTGTGAACAAGGACTGCAGCAAATTTAGTAAATATATTTGCTAAGATATTCAAGCTGTGAAGAAGTTCTTCGCGCTCTCTCTTCTCCAGCCATGTGAACTAATTATAGTAGAAGATTGGGAAATCCAACGGAAAACTGAGTCGAGTAGGCGAAAAGGAAGAGGAAACCTGCAAGCAAATCATATACGAGTAACACGCCCTTATAGCTTCATGAACTAGATTTACTCTACGCGACTTAGAGGAGGACACAATATCTAAACTTTGATTGCGAAGTCTATCGGCCTAGTCATTCCTGCTCTTCTCTAAACCTTAATATAAACATATTAATTGAAACAGATAAAGCATATGCTGTGCAACTCATCTTAACTTCTATCATAGTAAATCGTATTCAATCCAATAGACAGACGGTTTGGTAATTTCTAGCTCTTACATAAAATCTTAATTGAATGCGGTGACTAAAAGTCTATTTGCATGGGTGTTTCTGGTGATGATAGTGATGACTTAATTGTATAGAGAGTTTTGCTATGAAATAAATTCATATCGAATTTAGTCAATATGAAATTGACCGAGTTTTCTCTCAAATCCGCAGGTAGAGAAATGAATGGAAAAATAAAAAAAAAATCTATGGAAAAGTAGGCGCTTCGTATCAGCAGGAATGGCTTGGTTCCTGTCTGGCTTGGTTGTGCACTTTGGCGTATGCGGCAGGCAGGAACCAAGCCGTACTGATGAGTATACGGTTGCTGCTTATACGAAATGTCTGCCTTTGCATAGAAAATTCTTTATTTTTAAGATTTTTCGATTGTAAGATTTTTTTTCGACTTTGTTTTACATGTGCTTTACCAAGTAAAACGCAATTTTATATTTAACCAAAACTTTCTAAACTTATTTATCGGAACCACTTACTCTTTCATTATCAGATAATTGGATTATTCCTTGGATACATGAAGTACACAAATTCTAGCCCTTTTCTCATTAAAACACTATCAAAAAACATAATGGCCCGTAAAAAAATCGATTTGGTAATGATCCCTTTTAACGAACAATCCACCCCTAATCATCACCCTTTAATTATCATGTGACCATAAAAAAAAAGCATTTGCCAATAAATCTGCCAGCCACAAAGAAAAATCTAGAGTTACACTCGTTGCTTTCACCCTACTCTGATGCCCGCAAGCAGAGTGCGCAAAGGATACAGTTTGTAAATCAAATTTAATCTACCGTTTTGTCAACTATCTGCTCATCCTATAATCCAACCTGTTTTTATTTTGTACTAGCATATCTCTTTATAATTCATATCTTTACGGATTTTAGTACCACCATTATGCGTCAGATTGCAAGGATTAAATCACCCCTGGGTTGCGGGTATACGTGCTCAAATCACATGCAGTTCAGCTGGTGCGCGACCCCCACCACAGATTATCTGAATAAGGGTGGACTAATGATTAGGGGAGCCACACAAACGGTAAGTCTTGAAGTAACCGCATATATTGCTAGCTCTCACACTGTTTTGTGATATCAATCTTCTCCCGTTTCAGAACTCACCAGACAAGAACTTAACTATATCGGAATTGGTGTTTGTTCCTGTTCCCGAGGATAATAGCAAACAAGTAATTTGCTCGGTGACAGCTGATTCACTGTCGGCTGGCGGCACCGACATATTTCTTAAGGATTCCAGGCCACTTGATGTGAAAGGTATGTATTTGGCCACAGGGATAATTCGTCTTTCTGTTTATTTCCCCATTTCTTTTTTACTTTAAGAGCGACAAGGAATACTGAAATTTTTTTATCCACAGATGCACCAATAGTTTCACTTAATCTGGGCTCACCACTCGATCCAAACAATCTGATGAAAGGCTCCGACGTCTACTTGGAGTGCAAAATAAAAGCGAATCCTGCGGCTAAAAAAGTCGAGTGGTATCATAATGTATGCACCCCCTTTTTTATCCCTCTTAACACTTCCTCAACCGTCTTACAAGTGGCCCCGAAGAGACGTAATTCTCAAGTGGCCCATTCACCCCATACCAACCTTAATCCTGTTTTATCATACACCATCTGCTCCATGGAGATTGTTGATGATCCTCGTTTGCATAAATAAAATCCGTCATTTTGTAGATCCGGTTCATGTTTATTTTAAGGGTTAATACCCTGTTCCATTGGCACTTGCGAGCATAGACAAACAGAACGCAAATATTTTCGGGATTAGAAATAAAAAAGGTCAACGCATATTTATTAATTGCTGGAAGGTCTTTTGCAGTGCAATTGTTGATTCTACCTAATCAACAGAAAATATGTGTAGATTATGATGTTCAAGTTCGATGTTAAGTTGTGATTTATGCCTCTGGAAGACACAATGAGTGGGTGGCGGTGGTAGTGAAAATTATAGTAGCAATAACGTGAATAGTGTACCTTAACAATACTCTATAGATGAAAATAAGGAAGTTGCACAAGCACTCAATTGAATTCATTCGAAATTTAATTGATGAATGGCTTTTAACCTTTTACATTACTTTAAACTGATATGGCGTAATGGTTTTAGGCACAACGTGAAGGTCCTCAACAACTTTATTTTTTAAGTACAACTTTGCGTTTCACAATATTCTGATAAGTTATTACAATAATAACAATTATAAGGCATGATACGGGATCAAGAAATATTCTAACAACTTCTTTTGAATGCTTTGGCGCGCCATGCAGAAATGGAATAATGATATTTGGGTTTTTGGAAAACGGACATGGCTTGCACAATGTAATAGAGAAGTCACATACCAAATAAGAAAGTCGATGAGAGGTCCTCCGAAAAAAGAAGCCTGCACAATCAATTGTTATATGACTTAGTATTATCATCGCATAATGGAAACGAACAACTTAGTTTAGGTAAGGAAAGCCACTATAATCTGTTAGAAAAATAAATTCAAAAATATAGGAATACTGTTGATATAATCCCCATCAAAGAAATCAGGTCTAGGTTCATTATCTGGAAGCTTTGTAATAGACAAATCTCGCTTCGGGTATGTTAAAAAAATCGGGTGCATCTCTTAAATTACGCTGGTGGATCCGTAGCATTTTCCTTCGGTCGTAAAACAAACAAGCAAAAATAATATTCGCTTATTATTGCAATTCAAACAATTTCACAAAAATATTTGTGAATAACCAACAATGACAGCATACAATAAAAGACAGGAAATTTCTTCTTTCTCAATTTCTTTTTCCAAATCGAAGATTTCTTCCAATCCCAAAGAATTCACCACACTTTTCTGAATTACTATGCGTTTTCTTACCAATTTGAGAAATTTTACAATAGAGAAATGTTAAGCTGCAACAGTTGTAGCAAGAAAAGGCATTGATGACGAATTCTATACGCGACTAAATGAGATATTGTTCGCCTAATATCGACCTTTGAAAAACTTAATATGAAAGTAAGTTGTGATCCCAATCGTAGTGGTGATTTCATTGGCTGATCTGCATATCCGTGGACCGAAGAAGTTGAGTGCAGATTAACTATGTACATGGCTGTCATTCATATGTAAATTACTATTTTACGGTGAGTGCGAAGCTGCACAGTCCGCCCGAGTATGGAACCCTCAGTTTAATGTTTCAAACTGAAAACATTGTAATCTACATAATTTAATGAACAGTACCAAATGAGGTTAGCGTCTGCATCCACTTGGATCATCTAAATCTGATTGTAGGTGGTTGTTGGAATATACTTGCAAAGTATGTATGGTATGTCGCCGGGCGATCCAAATTTCCAAGCCTTCGTCTCTTGGTGTTGAGTTCGAAACTTGTCTTCATCTAATTCGCCATAATTTCCTCATGATCATATTCTTCAACACCCACAAATGCCATGATAAAGGAATAAATATGCATATGTACATCACAGTAAGTAATGGATAAAGTATGCCAAATTGTCTTCAGGATTATAGTGATTGTCTACCCAACTGCATAGGTAACACTTTTAATCTCAGCATGTGACAGCTCATTTTGACAAACTTACTCTCATTTACTCTTTTAAAAACTTTGTACTGTGTCTAAGTATAAAATTCGTAATTCGCATATTAACTTAGGCTCCATAGTGATAAGGAATTTTCCAATCAACGCTATGCTGTAAAAAGTGTTCACAATTGTTGCCAAAAAGCTTAGGTATTTGTTCCTAAAATGTAGGGAATATTCCTTAAAATGTAGGGAATATTGCCAAAAATGTAGGGAATATTACCATATTTTAAAGAAGAAATACCTAAGCTTTCTGGCAAGAATTTTGCACATTTTTTAACAAATTAAAAAAAAATTTAGCTTTTTGCTACCTACAACATTGATCAAGCGTGCACAGACAATAAGAAGTGGCACAGAAAGCTGATTTAGCCTTTAAATAACAACAACGTGAAAAAACTTAAATTATAAAATTAGGCTCTTAAAATGTTGATACAAAAAGAAAACTACACGCCAGCAGTGAGTGTGTAATATGACCTAAACCTTCCCATGAAAGTAGGCTCCATCGTTGGGAGCGCCACACAAATATGAAGAGAAAGTATAAGAGCATGGATTCGAATTTCAACGGTGACATTGCTTATTTTTTTGTGATTTCCACAATTTATACAGAGTGCCCCTGATAGATATCTATATCAATATTGTCCAGGGTAATAACTAAGATCCAGATAAGCTAATAAAGAACGGCCAAATAGGGGGGGGGGGGGGTTGAATTTATTTAATTTTAAGTTAAGGCGATAGTATACAAAATTTTTCAGATCCAATTACTAACTACCGCAAAAAGCTATTCGTACAAAATAAAAAGAAAAAAATGGCTTTTAGTTTCTATAAAATACAATAGTGTAATACTAAGTAAAATGAACTACATATTTCATTATTTATACGAGTGCTAAACACTATAAAAGTGGAGATTATTGCTTAGTGATACAATATAAAAGGTACTAATTCAGGGATTAAAAATATACAGTGGGAATAATTACGTAATCCTAAAGCTCTTATAGTGACAAAGAATTCAAATATGAGAAAGAAATTATTCTTATTATTATTAAAAACAAAAAGAGAGAGAGAGAAAGAGACAAAATTGAAATAAGGAGCAAACTGAGGTTCAAACCCAAAAAAAGAGAAGAAAAATGGCTGATAAAAAGAGAGAAAACTCAACTAAGTAGTCCGATCTCATAGAGTACTTGTCTTTTGAAAGTCAGAAGGCAGGAGCGAAAGATGTCAACATTGTTAAGATATAGATATATTCCTTTTGGAGTCTAAAAATTGGATATTTCGCTTTAAGATTAGTTTTACTAGAAGGTAAATTGAGTAGGACTTGGAGTCTAGATTGACGCTCAGGGACGTGAAATCAATTTTAGACAGAAGGCAAGGACAGCAGATATCACAATTTAAAACTTTGAACAGAAGGAAAGCATCTAGAAAGATTCCTCGATTAGCTAGATTCGGTAGATTATGCATACTTAGTCTATCTATGTAATAATGACTTAAAATTTATTAGATGGATTGGAGCTATCCAAAGTATCATAAAATTCGTCTATTCTCATTCCTTTCTTCGTCTTTAAACAATTATTCAACATAATTAAAGTTCGCTGAATTAGATAATTTCGATCTATTTTTTTCTCTCCATAATTCTGCACTGTTTTATATCGATCTTAAAGAGCTCAGAGTCTTCGATATTAATATTTCACACACTCTGAACCAAAAATGCAATTCTGCTTTTATTTCCCCCACCCCGTTCTTCTTCTAAATGCAGTGAAAAATTCCATGGAATTTTCACAGTTACGGAAATGCAAAACTGGGTTCATTTTAGGTATAAAACAGAGTATGATAGGAATTCTAAAATTCAGAAGGAAAAACTGACGTCTATAACGTTCTTCTTAAAACAGAACGGAAAAAATTCCATGTTTCACTGGGTTTATCAAGGCGTAATTTTGAACGCTGTGAGCACAATGTTTATTCATTTTCTACAATTGATCCTGATTTTTAAAATAATATCTTAATAATTTTAATTTACATATATCTAAAAGATGAGGTAAAAATTGTAAATTTCGACTTGGTTGGAACAGAAAATTTCGAAACTGTAGAGGAAGAGTCCAAGTATTATAGAAATCTACAATGGTCCATCTAATAAATGTTAAACCGTCATGAAGTACATATATAATATTCAGTAGTTACAGAATGTTTCCTAAAATGAAAAATGTTTAACCTTTACCTTGGCTTTACTTTACATACATACATGTATGAAGGGCGCAGAGAAAGAACAAGGTAAGTTATGTTTTTGTCTCAATTAAGATAATGATACCGTTGGAAAGGTGGGGCAAAATACTTTAAGTGCATGCAACAGGAAACTTCAAAAATAGCGTTGATAAGAACATAAAGGGATATTTAAAAATATCATAAAATCTAATAACAAGCTAAGTCCAAATTATGTATGAACAAACAATGTAAGTTCATGAGATTTTTGAATTATTTGGTACATGTAATGAATCGTTTCGGTTCTACTTGAGTTTTCTCTTCTGTTATTCGTGGCCATACCTACATGGAATGCAACAAAAATATGTAGCAAACATAACTAAATGTTCGCACTGAGCTTCCAATAGAATGGAGCGTTCATGTTAGAACCTCACGCCATAGGCCATCATCACTCACTGTAATTTAATGTAAAAAAAAGCAATTTTAAAGCACTTTAGTAATAGTTATAAACTAAAAGCCGATTTCTCATCTCAGCCAATCTCCGAATTAATCGTAAATTGGTCCATGGGAGACGTCTATCGTAAGAAATTGGAATAGTACACAGTCAAACTTATACGAGGAGATCATGCGAATATCTTTAGCAATATACAACGATTTTCAGGCTTTAAAAAATAACATGGAGATGTGGCACAGATTTTTCGAAGGACTACATTCTGACAACACTCGAGATAATGAATAAATAGGCCTTCTTTAACTATCGCCTGAAAAGTACTTAAGTTTAAACTGCTTTCAACAGTACTGTTTTTCTTCAGTTTTTTTGGACTTACTTTGACTTTTCCTTTTATGAAATGTACTTATTTTGAAACATTGAAAATTTTGTTCATTGTGAACAAACTAATTTGTTATTTTATTAAACATACTTTATTAAATTTTTCTTTTTTTCCAAATTTTTTTAAAAATTCACTTAAATTGTCTTTTACAGCTAAATAATAGATCCTGAAACTTTTAACATTAAATATATGATTCTCAAGTAAATGTGATTTACCTTGTTCTTTCTCTGTACCCTTCGTAT
The DNA here is from genome assembly GCA_963924295.1 of Dioctria rufipes. NCBI lineage: Eukaryota > Metazoa > Arthropoda > Insecta > Diptera > Asilidae > Dioctria > Dioctria rufipes. The sequence continues at coordinate 263,317 of CAWUPM010000716.1, read as the reverse complement.
GTATGTACTCTTTATACAACATCTTGCGTCTTCTTTAAGAATCCTGCACTTAAGATGGTATGAAAAAATTTCCTGAGATACCTAGGTTGTGTCATTAAATGATTCCAGATTTTAGCGTTATGCTCCGCCTGCTACCTACATGCCTTCCATAAATTATTCATATTCCTTGGAGTAATTCGTCGGAGGCCCTTAACTTTACAACTGTAAAACCCGCGCTATATACATACATACCTACTAGTTTCATGAAAAAGTATCATTAAAAGTCATATAACTTATAAGTTATACAATTTATAGTTTATAGGGCAACTTTAGCTATATGACGGACGCCTTTTTGCAATAGGATGGGACACATATTTATGTACCTATCCACATGTACGTATGTACTTGACTTACAAATGTAACCCTTTTGCATGAAACCTTTCAATTATAACCACAAAATCCAGAACATCACACTTCCAAAGAACCCAAAAGGATCCTTCTCTAAGCACTACACCTAGTTACTGAGTGCTATTTAAAACGCAAATTTCTATTAAAAAATTCCATTTACAGGATAAACAACTTCACTCATCGCGTGGCATAATTATATCGAATCAAACACTCGTCGTGCAGGGCATCAAGATTACCATGGCCAGTATTTGTGCTGCGCTGGCAACGTATAAGGAACAGTTGCTAGTAATGAGGTCTGCCTGGACGTTAAATATAAGTACTTCTTGCGGCGTAGTTTAAAATTAGAGTACTGTGTATGTATATGAATTTTCGCTTATTTAAGAAGGATGTAAACACAGATTTATACGATTTCAGAAGAGGAATGCATTTCTTATGTATGTTCTTTTTGATGGAATCAAATTCAGTGCCTTAACTGGGGATTAAACGAGAAAGTACAGGTTCCATGCAAGACACCTTTCCAACACAGAAGGCAGCTCGTTTGATGCCTTGTCACCTTGCATGCAAGTCATTATTTAAAAAATTGTCATTGAGACGTAAAGTCCTGTGTATATTGACAATTATAGCAGTAGAAAAAGTATGAAAATCGACAAAACAGAAAAAAAGGAAAAGGAAGATGTTAGTAAATTATGTAATATATATATATGATCCCAGAAATACTCAGTTTACCGGTATAAATTTATTAAAAAAAAAACTCCGCTCTCGAATATTTATTTTCGCCATTTTGAAAACTGTATAATATCAAATTACTATCACAAAAGTTCACTGAAAGCTGAGTTGCCTATAGGGAAGTGTGGCTTACACGTGCAAGAAGTATGAAAATACAGCTTGCGTGAAAGCTGTACTTCCTCGTGTAATCCCCAGGTTAGATAACCTTTACCATGTTTGCATGCAGGGTTGAACCATGGTTCAACTCGGGTTCAACTTCATGTAATACGCGGTTCGAGTTGAAATTGGGTCGGCTTGACTCTTCGATTCGACCAGGCTAGGCTGGCGTAGTCGAGTCGAAATGGTGTCCTATAAACGCGGATTGAGTAGGCGAGTTGGCAGCTAACAGTTGGGATTTATTTTATTTGCTCTTTACTCTGTGAGGGTGTATATTTATTGTGAGTTTATTTTGTTTATTAAACAAAATGTACAACTTTTATAATTCTATCGCAAAAAATACAATAAATAAGACGTTAGGTTGAACTGTCACTTCAACTATATTTGGACCTGTTCTCAACTCAATCTCGTAACCCTGCACGCTCAACAATTGGAGTCGAAAACTCAACTCAATCTCGACTCAATCTCACAACCCTGCATGTAAACATGGTAATTGTAAGCAGCTTTTCTAGTTAAAATGTCATTCATGGAACTTATAAAACCAGTTATGCACTAACTATGCATTAACATTGCGGACCATTCCACAGCTATTGTTCTCTCTTCGAAAGTATATATTCCACGTCTAGATGGTCATACTTGCCATACGGTAGAATTCCCATATACCTTTTCATTTCACTTTTTTTTTTCGTTCTAAACCCTCCCGTTTGTATGGCAGAATGGACAATAATACAAGCAGCCTTGAAGCAAACAGTGAGCATAACGTGCAAAGTCGACTCCAATTCCACATCCAATTTAATTCGAACTAAATGCCTCAAAATGCAAAGCAATGTCATATTATAGTTTATATTATTTATATAAATTATAGTATAGTATAAGATTTTAAATACTAAACCAAATATCAGAGTCTATTCATGATCATTTTTCATAGAAAGCTTCAGCGAACTGAATAAAACCAGGAATATGGAAAGTTCTTTCTCGATAAAGAATGCGGAAGTGCATAAGTAGGGTCAAGTGGGGTAATTGTAAATTAGGGGTAATTGTAAACGACTAAAATTTCTCAGTCCCTTTCCGTCGAAAAATTTTGTTGAACATGTTGAATCATGAAACGAAGTCCCATTAATCACAGCTTGTTGCATGACATCAACCAACCAAAACAATAGTACGTGTACGGACTTTGAAGCATAAGTGTCTCTTTTTTAGTGAAAATTAAACGTTTTCGTTCGGAAAAGTAAGTGATTTTATCTACAGTAATTTTAATGGTAAAATAAGGTTTTCATGTTTGTTAGTCCATATTTTGATATTGCTTATTAGTGGTGGCTTTCATTTCGGGGAAAAAATTAAACTTTAGTTTATTTTGAGTTGTTTACAATTACCCCTCTGATTTACAGCGAACGGGTAATAGTAAACCTGCATTTGGGGTAATTGCAAACCACGAAAATTTCCGATTAAAATATAAATCTATATTTTTAAATGCAAATTTCGATCGATTTTAGTGAATCTAAAAGCTCATTATGCCGCGCACGTACGTAAAGAAGAGAATTACGCCATCGTACAGTGTAGATGATATTGCGGCAGCCGTAAGTGACGTCCTTAACAGAAATAAAACCTACCGCGAAGTTGAAGCCTTCTACAGTATACCCAAGGCTGTCATATACAATAGAATTAATGGACGAAAAACATCTCTGAAAAGAATGGGTGCAGGATGCTCGCAGGCTATTCCAAAATCAGTTGAAGACACAATTGCTAAATGTCTGATAACGCGTGCGAGAATGTGATATCCTTGTGACAGAGACGAGTTGAGAAAACTTGTCGGAGAGTATGTAAAAAAGACCGACTTAAAAACTCCCTTTAAAGATGGCATTCCGGGAGTTGACTGGTACTACTCTTTCATGAAAAGGTATTCAGAATTGTCTTTAGAAAAGCCCGAGCATCTACAAAAATTGTGTAAAGATGCCCGAAAGCCGGATATTATATATGACTTTTATGAAAAACTGGAAAATGTTATAATTCAGAATGATCTTGGATATGAAAACAAAGCTTGTTTCGTCTTCAATGCAGATGAAAGCGGTTTTAGCAGTGACCCTTCTCGCTCCACGTTTAAAGCAATTGAGGTATGGCGAGGTTCTTACAACGGAAGAAGTTCGGTAACGTCTTTAAGAAGCAGAACTTAAAAAAAAGACCAAAGTCAAAGTTAACTAAGCAATTAACAAATAAAAAGTCTCGAAAGCGCAAGAAAGCAGCTAATGCAATTTCATCTTCTGATGAAAGTTGTCCTGAGCCAATCTACCAAATAGCGGAGACAGTGATTGGAGGGAGGAAAACGACGAGGATACACAAGAATTAGAAGAAGTTGATCTAAGCATAATAAAGAGGGGCACATTTATCTTCGCTAAATTTAAAGGAGGCAACAGGAACTGTACTACATTTAAATATGTTTGACACAGCTTACTTGACTTTCCGTCTTGTTAAAAATGATAACAGTTTCATTAAAGCAGATGAAATTTTGGGAGTTTTACCAGATCCTACAATAAAATTGAACTCAAAGGGAGTGCCGCAATACCAATTTGCGAAAAAAATTGATATCTACTAAAAATGAGTTTCTCCAACATATTTTCTATTTTTTGTTAATTATGATTTTCTAATATCATTTCATTTAAAATACATTACTTGAACAATAAATGTGTTTGATAATTTGTTGCCCTTCCGAAGTTTTACTGTGGGGTAAATGTGAACATGCACTTAGAAAAGCATTCAACAATTTATATTAAAAGTAGATTTCATAAGTTTCCATTCACCCTGGTCAGAAATACTTTGCGTATGCTTATGTGCGGAATACCTGTCTATAAAAGCCTATGATTGGAATTTTTGAAGGGGTAATTGTAAACACCTATTATTAACTTATAAACAAGAGATATAACAATCATTGGATCATAAACCGGCTCAAAACTGATATTAAAATATAAATAAACTATGATATGATTTAAACAATTCATAAAACAACAACAACACTGTCTCAAAACGGAAAAAACTTTCAATCTCGCAAAATCGTCTACAATTACCCGACTTGACCCTATATAATACCTTAGGAACACAATAATTACCTATTGAATTTTTAGATAATAATGAGTCTTGACTTGAAGTCATAACGATTGAGAAGTGGTGTGTGAGTGGAAAATTTGAAATTAATTTGAAAAGTAACAAAATGCATGAAAATCTAATAATACAAAAGATAAAAAATTAATTTTAGATATATACAATATACATACATTGATTTTACCCAAACAGTGAAAAAGTGTTCGTGAATTTTGTAATTGTGCAAGCATATGTTTGAATTTTTCTGACCGGCGATAAGCCATAGTGAAAAAAAAAAAATTAATGCCGTTACTATCTATGTAGGTTCTGCGATAAATTCCGTGATTTTCGCATTTTGCCGGAGTTCATTCACTTTTGACATATGTACATACATACAATCATTGTTTTTGAGTGACCTTGCAGTTGACTATTTTAATTGCAATTATGCCCAAAATTTACTTTTTTTGTTCGCAATTGTTGATTTAGTTTTTGAGGCTCTTTATTTATTTATTTACTTGATTTATCTTCTTTGTTTGGAATTGTTGATTTTACTTTCTGTGACCTTCTGTTTGACTGATTTCCCTTAATTGTCTCTGGCTTACCTGTGATTAATCAATTTAGAAATAATTTAGTTGGATAAGTTGGAATTTGTGGGAGCTAACGTGGCTACTGCTCCACAAAGAGAACCGATGCCTTGGTGGCCTGTGATGGAATTTGCGGCCATTTTTCCCACGTTGCATGTTTAAAACGCAGCACTAGAGCTACCTCTTGCAGTTTTACAATTTGCTATGAATGTACAGAAATTAAGCCCTGCCACACTATAGGATTGATAAAGAGTATTATGGAACGTCTTGATGCTTACTCTTCCGTGAAATCTGTAATAGCTTACATGGTCAACACCTTTTACACTAAATGGCCGGGTCTTGAGCTTTTTTCTGATGATTTGAGTCCTCTGAATGGTAAGTCAGATCAAATTATTGATCTTATGGAAACGCTGAGCCAAAATTCGACTATATTACTTGAAAATTCTCATATACTTACATCAACAATACTGAATTTGTCCAACTCTATGGAGGATCTTCACTCTATCTTTGTGCACGATGGCTCAACCTCTGCTTCAAGTCCTAATAATGCCTCACTCATGGCTCTCATCGATGACGTTCTACGCAGTATAAGGCGAGTTGAAGGCGATATAAGATCTTGGTCGTCAGCTGTTACTGAGAATCCTAGGCTTTAAAGCTCCATTGCAGTTGATGTAAGAAATTTAGCTCCTCTATCTAATAAACCGACTGGCTTTCAGGTGACGGATAATCATAAGAAGGAGCGACAACCGCAACAGTAACTACATAAAGGGCAGCAGCATTACAAACAGCAGCAACAGCAAGCATAACAACAACGACAACAGTAGCAGCAAGAACAACTAGAACAACAGCAGCATCAGTAAGAACAACATCAGCACCAGCAACATCAGTAACTTCAACAATATAAACAACAACAGCAGCAGCAGTAGGAGCACCAACAGCAGCAACAACAGCAGCAGACCAACAGCAGGAACAACTGCTTCATTCGATGCCGTTGCTGCTGCTGTGGAATATGTGTTCAAGCTGGCGCGGGACTCGGATAATATTATGTTCCTTGGTGATTTCAATCAAAGTTTCTGATGATGAGGACCCCTTGGTCCCCAGTACTTCTTCTGGAAATGCGCATATCTTCCTGGATGTTATTGCCGCAATGGGTCTTTCTCACGTAAACGATGTCAAGAACAACCGTAATAAACGCTTGGACTTTACCTCGGATGCTTCGAAATATATGGTTCGTCTATTTGATATGTCATTGGTTCCTATTAACGCATACCATCCTAATTTGGACGTCATAGTGGGCATTGATTGCGTGGCTACTGGTATGTTGATTGAAAACTCTCCCACCTTTAATTATAAAAAACATACTTTTGATAAACTTAACTTTAACTTATTTTCTACTAACTGGTCTTTTCTATTTAGCAATAATAATGTAGATGAACTTACAGCACAATTTTACAATTTTATGTTTAATTGTTTCAATGATTGTGTTCCAGTATCTTGTATCAAGAATGGCTATTCGAGTCCTCCTTTGAACGATGCTGAGCTTAAACGCTTGCGCAACTTAAGAAATAAGGCTTGGCGAAAGTTTCACCTCTCTCAGTCTAATGATGACTTAACGCAATTTTCGTTTTTGAGGAGCGAGTTTCATAAAGCTCTTTTGCATGCCTTTGATACTTACTTGTTTTAGATGAGAAATGCAAATCAAATCGGATCCTAAACATTTTTGGCGTTTTGTAAATACCAAAAAGAAAGACAACACTAGTCATGATCCGCCTGTGATTTCTTGGCTGATTCCTTTAGTCAATAATTTTTACCTAATGATACTCAAATAGATTTTACTAATTTCAATTACTTAACAACACTTCCTAAAGGTAATATCGCATGCTTCACTATTGATCAGAAATCTGTTGAAGACTCGATGTCCAACCTGGACTCTGGTTATTCTGCTGGGCCTGATGGGGTACCCCATATTATCTTAAAGAACTGCAGTGGAATGCTTTTCTTATCCGTTAACATTTTTGTTTAATTTATCACTGCGGCTTGGTAAATTTCCTAATTTATGGAAAGAGTCGGTTATTGTCCCAATTTTTAAGTTCGATAAAAGGAAGCTTGTTAACAACTATCGTGCTATTGTTGAACTATCTTGTATTTCCAAACTGTTTGAAGCTTCTTCATATGAATTTTTGTATTTACATTGTAGTGGAGCTGGTAATCCTCATCAGCATGGTTTTATGAAGGGAAGGTCAACAACAAAAAATGTGCTCCTGTATCGAATCATTTAAGCGCGGCTGCGAAACTCATTATATTTATACAGACTTCAGCAAGGCTTTTGACGAGCTTCCTCACTCTGTTTGTTATTTAAACTGAGATCTTTAGGTTTACAAATTTGGTTTTTAAACTAGTTATCATCCTACCTTAAGGATCACACACTTAGTATTCAGTTCCGTTCTGCTCTGTCTGAAGAAAGAACGGCTTGCTCCGGTGTTCATATTATTCATAAATGATGTTTCCTCTGTAGCTACCAAATCTGATTTGCTGATATGCACAGATGATCTAAAACTATATAAATCGATCGACTCGCATTGCGACTGCCTCAATTTGCAGGATGACCTGGGCAGTGAATGGTGTGAAAAGAGCTCTCTCATTTTAAGGCTCAATTAAGAACAATCCTCAATAATTGTTCAGTACATTAGCTTTAATTTAAGTATTGTGTCCTTGGACCATTGTAGCCAGAATTTAGCGATAAATAAATAAATATTATGGTTTGGCACATCCCATAACCTTTCGTTATAGTGTCAGCAATGTTATTATTGACAGACCGTCAAGTATAACTGATTTAGGTGCAATATGCCGTATGAAGATATATTATCTTTTAAAGAGCATATTATTTATTCTATAACTAAAGCTTTTTAGTTGCTGAGATTTTTAAGGAGGCAGCCAGGTGACTTTCAAGATCCCCTAACATTAAAAGCTTTGTGTTTTTCATTAGTAGGGTCCGTTTTAGAATAAGGAACTGTTGCATAGATACCTACACAAATAACTTATCTAAACGTGTTACGATCTTATGTTGGACTTATGTTTCAATCTTACAGTATATACTGAATCCCACGTGTGGCTGTATATACTGAAAAATATCTCAGTATACACTCAGTGCGTAAAACATTGGAACTCAAAATTAAAACTGCGAAAAATTTCGTGGTATACACAGTTTATCTTAATATGACCCTATTTATATACCATCAATATTTTAATACAGGAACTTTTTGAGTCTTATTTTATATTGCATTGTAGGTTGCAACTTTTTATGACATTTAATATTTCATACTTGTCACTTACAGTTCAGCTACGTTAAGCCCCAGATGAAATCATAGGGTCTACTACCCCTGTCACTCTTTTCTCAGGGTTCATCTGCACAAGATGAGACTTGTTGATGATCCTGTATGTACAGGTTGAGGAGAAGAACCCGAAACAGTGACTCACTTCTTATACCACTGCCCGGCACTCTACAGTAAGCGCTTCAGATTCCTTGGCTCACACCTCCTGGAGGAACTGCATGAGCAGGCAGGGAGGGTTGGGGGCCAATTCTGAATTTTGTTAGGGCATCCGGCTATTGCTCATAGCTCTTGAGGGTGAAAAATGGGCCTTGCTGTGGACTAAGTTCCTGAGTATTCCCCGCGGAGGACTCAACCTCTTTTCAATCCAATCAAACTTTGTCATTCTATTTGTAACACCTAGAAATAATGATGGTAGAGCAAATAAAATTCAGCACTCATTCATAAAATTAGAAGTTATTTTTATTTTTTCAAGTCCGTTTGTCTGTCCTCACGATAACTTTAGAATGCTGAAGTTTTGTACGTGGATTTTCAAACAAAAAAAATTGGGAAATTAAGTTCGAAGATGGAACAAATCGGGCAACTCATTCGTGGGGTTGCTATACAAAAATTTCGTTTTTCACTACATATTTGGACACTAGCTGAGAACGCGTCAACATTGAGTGCTGAAATTTTGTACATAGTGTTTTCATAAAAATAGTAAATATAATTTCATACATGGACTAAATCTTGCAACCCCTTCTTGGTGTTGCCATTTAAAAATTTAGGATTTTTACGTATCCTATGAAAACGATCCGTCCTATACGATTTTAATATACTGAAGAGTTCTTCAGAATAATATCAAATTCTTTATAAGCATTTTTCTGTCTATGCGTTATAGAAATATATCCGAAAAACCACTTCAAAAATCAAACTTGCACTGACGGGTGACCATACGAAATTACATACGAGTATTCATAAGAATTGGTTCTAGACCAATTTTAGTTTTTTTACTTCTTTTTATTTTCTATATAAACGAGTAGCCGCACAATATTTGCTGGCGTTGTGTACATATGCTTAACTTTCTCAAGTCAAATGACAAATCAAATGTCAGTTTTCCAATTACTTCCTCAGTACCGAAAACGGCTAGTGTATCTCTGAAATTCTCTATTTCAATCTGACATAATTACAATATCAATATATCAGTATCGATACCCTAAGTCTGTCTACAGTATAAGATACGTTGTCTTATATTGGGATTGCATAGCTTACAATCAATAATAAAATGTTTTATTTTAGTATTTTTCTCATTACTGTTGCTAACCAGAATTAAAATCTTTATTGCGGTCGATACCAACAATGAAGGGTTTTGTGTTAGTATTTTCTTATTTTAGTCGATACCCACAATAAGAAATTTAATCCAGTCAATACCCAGAACAAAAGTATTTATATTATTTGTCAACCAAATAAAGTATTTTATTTGTTAAAATAAAATAGAACACCAGGTAGTAAGTTAATTGAATACAGATTACCGTGTTGATCGTTTCGCTGTCAAACTAAAACAGAGATCGAGTCAAATCAGATTGTGGTTAATATAGCCATCGTTTGCGTACGGAACCAACAATAACTGGCATGGCATAGGAAAGGCTCTTCTTTCTTTGTTGTTTGTGTTTAAATAATTTTTGTCTAACTAAAAAAATATTTTGATTTCCAATTTTTTCCTAAATTTATAATTACAAATATTTTAAGCCTATTAATAATTTTTCAGCTTAAAGGTAATTATAATTATGCAAATATAGTGTACAGCTGTTGTTGGCTTCACTACAGATGTGTTTCGATTTAAAATGTTTTCCTTTAAGTCAATAAATACTTACATATGTAGGCATGCAAGTTTTTGTTGATTTTGCTATGCATCTTCTTATGAATGCTGAATGTTCGTCCTAGATGTGTTTTGGTTGCACCTTTTCATTGATCGAATTTTGAAAACGCCGTGTGCAAAATTTCAGCGCTGTACGTTGACGTGTTCTCATGGTTCAAATATATAGTGAAAACACAAGGTTTTGCATGGTAGTACCAAGAAAACGCGATGTATCAAATCTCAGCTCTCTACGTCTACGCGTTCTTAGACAGTGTCCTAACATAAAAAAAAACGAAATTTTAGTACAGCGACCCTACGAAGGAGTTGCCCGATTGGTCCCATTTTCGATTTTCGAAATTAAATTTTCTTATTTTTGAAAAAGCTCGTGTGCAAAATTTTAGCACTCCAAGTGACAGCGTTCTCGAGTTATTGTGGTATAACCTGAGACAACTCACATCTATATGTAAAAAACTAAAAAAAAAGCGGCCGAATTAAAACGAGCTAATGGTCCTCTAATAGAAAGCTGTATACATTCTCTCTCTCTCTCTTGGTGATTTATGCTACATAAATTCTACGCAATGATAGCTTTATTTGGTTGAATTAAAAGCAAAAGAGCTTTTGAATAGTGATCGGGGTTTATATGGAAATTTTCTTATCTAGTTGTAAGTTGTCTCAGGTATAACATAAGTGATACACATTTTCCGCATTTTTCTTGCGGCTGCCACCAATTTCCCACCAATCAAATTGTCTGCCATTTTTACCATTGATTACGAACTATCATTCTTTGCTGCCACACCTAAAATCAGCCTTTATGAAATCTCGTAACTTAACCGATTTTTTAAGGCTTCGCGGCTGTCCACCATAGAATCCAGACAGACTTCGAATAAGTTAGCAACGATGTTAAGAGAGTAGATAACATGGAAAATGTTGTTTATGAAAAAACGTAAGTATTTGGGTCGCCAGCTCTTAGACTAATAGGATTCATTCCGTACATTGAAATAATAAATAAATAAATACGTTTCTATCCTAGCGCCCACTCAGATACCTTTCTACTGCAAGCACATCACCACACAACTACCATATCAACAATAATTCATTCAAATAACTGCATCAATCAATATTATGTAATTGTGAGTAGTATTGTAAAAAGCTGGAAAATTGTTTACAAACCATTCCAACGACAAACGAATGGGTTTTATTTATTCAAATCAACGAATGTGAGCTGATTTGGGATGTACAAGTTGAAATCCTTTTCATACAATAATTCAGAAATCCTGCCTTTTAAAAGAATTTTCAAATTCTGTTTGGTAGCAAATTTCATTTTTAAACGTTGAACAAAATACATACATACATCGTTTTTATCTACAAAATCTCCGCCCTCGTATACTGGGTATGAATATATGTATACACCGAAAATTTAAATTCTCCCAATACTTAATCTCAATTGAAATTTCGCCCTCTATTTATTTTTTTTTTCTGATTTGCAGAACTACCAGACCCGGTTAAAAATTGTACAGCGTACAATGCAGCAGCAAATTCAATTCAAATATTCTGCATACCAGGAAATAATGGTGCAATTCAACAGCATTTTCACGTAAGTCTATGATGAATTGAACCAACAACTTCTCTATAACACATCCTAAAACGTTTACCCAGCGATTCGGTGTTTGTGATTCGCGTGACCTCTTACAATTTGCAGTGTTCCAGCAATCGCGCGTTTCGATTGCGAGCCAAAACTCTATCAACTCCACTGCTGCGGACTGGTGAGTTGAAAAATTAATTTGGAACCCGGAAATTGGGTATTTTTCACCCTGCAGCACACTGCTACTACTTCTGCTACTACTGAAGAAGTTGAAAACTACACCCATTCTGGATTGAACTAAGGCAACAACAACAAAGTTTAGTTTTTTTTGTTTTTTGTCTATACCTTTTCCATTTTCTTAACAACATTATCCACAGCTGTTCTGGTACAATTGACTCCTTTACTGGGCGCTCTAGTAGGAGTTATAGCAACTTTGATTTTAGTCCCTGTCTGCATTGTCAGTTTCATCAAGTTTCGAACGAAACATTTAAGAAATGGGGTTGATGCAACCACCACTAAAACTGCAAAGGATAGCGCCGAGCCAATCAGCAGAAATATTGGCAGCCATCCCAGCTTAGAAGACAAAAATCCAGATGTTGTGCCACAAGAGAACAGCGACGATGAGTATAATTTGGAAAAGAAGGCATTCGATGGAATCCCAGAGGATACTGTACGCGCCCCCAATGCTGAAAACGACATTCCGAACGTTTATAAAGCAGGTAAGATTCCTCCACCACCCTTAAATTATATTGTTTTACTTATAGCACATAGCTTTAAGGAAATTTAATTGTTCTCAAAGATGAGATTGTTTACAAGTTACCTCAGGGGCCGGATTGCGCAAATGTGAGTTTACGCGTGTACATAAAATTTTGTGTACACCAATTTGTTCCGATTACGCAAAAGTTGGAATGAATTTTTCTGTCAAAATTTGTGTACACGGTAGCCCATATTTTCTCAAGGCAATTTTGCTCGTGAATTTTGAAGATTTAAGTAGATCGAATATGTGCGCTTGGTGCGAGCGGTATTTTCAGAATTATTTGTTATGTTATTTTTTAATATTATTTAAAAATTTGGATATAACAAGTCAGATAAGAACTCTGGCACATTTTTTTTTCTATTTTTAATTTGAAACTAGAAATATTATCTAATTATGACAAAAAATTACGATGGTGCTCGGCGTCGTTGGAGCAAGTTGAAATTTGTATTAGATAAAGGGTGGTGGTTTTCCAGTAGTAACTTAATTAGAAACAACATTAGCAACTTAATTAGAATCATGCAGTTTAATTTTGTTAATTATACTTACCGAGTTTGAATAAAGGACTTGTGGTTTTTTTTTTGGAGGATACCACCTTGAAAATTTGAAAGAAACGATATTTTTTGTTGGCTTAAAATATTCTTTGAAATGTGTAGAATTGAAAACAATTCCTCGGAACGGTGACTGTATCCTTTTTCTAATGTTATAAACCGAATATGAGTAAGGGCTATTAGCTCGTTTCTTAATAAATGTAAAATTTTGAACGCGATTTTCTCGAAACGATGATTTTCAAACCTGCGTGTCAAATTACTCATCAAATTTTCATCGGATTGACTTGAAAATTTGCATAATTCTTCTCTAGCCTAAGGATGTACGTAGAAATTTTCGGCCGAGTTGTTATTTCAGTTTTGGTGCATAGTTCAAACAACTTTTTTTTACCCTGAAAAATACACTTTTTTTCAAATGACCGCTATGTTTTAAAAAATCGAAATTTCGAAAAAGCTCTTTATAGGGGAAGCCGGGGCGGAACGGAGTAGCTAAGCTTTATTTAGAATTTGACAGATTTGAACAGAAATAACCAGAGACTGTAACGGTTACGAATGTTTTAAAATAAATCATATGTAAAAAATTATTCACAGATTTTCTTTCTAAAAATCAAAAATAGAAATCAAAAGCTGATTTTTATTTTAACAATTAAAAATAAAAATCGGCAAATGATTTTTATTTTAAAAATCAAAAATAAAAATCAAACACTGAAATCGAAAATCAAAATCATGAAATGATTTTTATTTCTCAAAACTGTTTTTCGGGTGAAAAATATGGGTCAAATTATGCTGAAGATTGTACGACAGATGAGAGTGGATGGAAATAACATACGAGCTTTAGTCTGAGGTATCATAAGAATTGGTCTCGCTTTTTTGTTGATTTTTATATTTGATTTTTAAAATTAAAATCGTTTTATGATTTTTAAAATCTTTGGTCACGTATTGGGCTCTTAATAAATGCTACCGTAATTCATCTCTGATGGTAAGCTTGACGCATCCAAATTTCTGCATTTTACCCAAATTTTTTATTGAATTTTTTGTCTGATACGTATTAGAAAATAAATGAAATCTGACATCGTTGACGTTGTTAATCTATCATATATTATATATATATATATATATAAACAAATGCATACAAGGTGACAAATTCACTCTTCAGTAATTCTTCATCATCGGTGGCAATATTTTGAAATACAATCTGATTTGCACAGCCTCAATTTACTTTTGAGAATAAAAGCTGGAGTGTAATCACAGTCTGTCATGACGCGATAATTAAACAAGCTCGTATAAAAATTAGAGCTGTAATAAAATATCTTTTGTTTTTTTTTTTTGTAAAGAAAAAAAAACGTTTGGCACGGTACTAGCAACGAGGAAATTGTCTGGGAATAGTGAATTTATTTTTTTCTATGTTTATAAAAACAGATGAAAAAAACAAAAACCGAACTAAAATTATTTTGAAAACTGCTTTTTTTACCTGTGGAACGGAATGCGAACAAATAAACTCAACCAACCTCACCAGCCAGATGGGCTGAATGCCTATTGACATGGTGAAACAGGCGAGATAGCAAAGAATCAGCCGAGCTAAGTTCTTTTTTTCGCGACGTACCTAGTTCTCGGATTATTAGATATGATTTGATTTATAATCGTTAAAAATAAAAGTGCTTAAAATTCTATGTCTATGAAATTCACAGGATCAAACAAAGGCTACGTCACGCGATCACACTCCTTCTCTTTAATTTGATACCCCATATACCCTATTTTGGACAACCATAATGTGAGATGCTACAACTCCCCAATTACAGAAACCTCCAACCCATTTTTTTTTCACCTACCATTTTTTCCCACTTCTCAACTCCACATAAGCGAACTTTTGAGCAATTTTGTACTTATCAATTTATGTCAATAATGTACTTCAATACAAACAAATTAGAGCGAACTCACACAAGCACAAGGAACTTGTATATGTAAACTTGTTTTCCCTTTCTCTTCTTTATATGTCAAGGTCAGAGTCAGATTGAAAAATGTCACTCGTTGTTAAGCCGCATTGTATCTCAAATTATATCAAATTAAACTCGTTGTTGAAAGTTTTGCATTTATAATCAAAAATAATTAAAATAAAAAGTTCTTTTGCAAAGAGTCGGATGAATTCAATTTCGACACAGGAACAATTCCCTTCAGTTGCAAAAATTGCACAAAGGACACAAACTCTTGCCCTATTCAGTTATTATGTTTACGAATTTTTATAGGTACCGAATACCGCTAATTAACAAAATACTATTATTAACAAATTTCTTATTGTTCGGTGCTGCTATATTTTTTATGGAAAACATGAAGCATGAGGCCTCCTTCGTTCCCGAGATATGATTTTTTGAAAATATCGTTTCATCGTAAAATCACGAAATTTCTAATTTTATGCCCGACTTCAACAGCCATCAAAGATGTCTTAAACGATGCATTGTGATATTCTGAACATATTTTAATAACAATGTTTATTTCAATTAAGCGGTGGAAGCTTGGGGTCAAAGTTTTATCTAGTACCTTTTGGAAATCCTAGTAATGACTCGATTTCCTGAGGTCGTGGCAAGAATTTTGAGTACCCACACTCTTATACTCGGAGGCTTAAATATCCATACCATACTCACCTTTTTAATATTACCCCCTTTTTTATTCGACTGATGTACTAGATTCTTCGCACTTTAGATCGGCTCTAACTCGGTTATATCCGATCAGAAACCGGCGAACCTTTAATTAATTAATTACCAGCTACAATTCGTAGAAGAAATCCTTCTCTGAATACTTTTAGAGTGGGGGTAGGTACCCTGGGCGGGGGCGTAGTTACAACATCGCATGTTGTATACCAAATTAAAGGTCTCGCTGAGCACTATTGGGTGGTGTACTTTTTTTCCGATTCAGAAATCTTGCTCGGGGCGTTTTTTTTGCCGGAAAACCCATTTCCATGCACTTGGGTCACATATACACTAGTTTCTACAATTTGCATACATTTTTGCAGTTCTTTCTTCCATGGATATTAGTGCTCTATTGTGAACATATTTCTCAGATGAAGTTATTTTCCACGGTGCACCAGTTCCACGCAATCACGAGGAATAGAAAGGTCACTTTTTCATCCAAGAAAGTCGCTCTAGCCCATCCGATTTCCAAAGGTTTCCCCCACTATAAACATTGTTGATAACGTTCACAGTATCATAATGCATAGTTTAAGACATCTCTCATACATGTGGATGTCGTATGAAAAGTGGGCTTTCCCATTTAAAATTATGAAAGTATTTTATAAGTTTTGGAGGAGGCTCAAATATTACACTATAAGACTATATTATGAGCTGCTTTCCAGACATTACAACTTCTACCGTTTTATAATCAGACAATTCTATAAATATAAATGTTGTATTTCTTTAGCTAAATTTTACCAGAATTGTACAACACTAGCTGCGATTTTTATCTCTCTGATCTGATCCGGTTCAATTTTATGTACGTAAAACAACAACAATAGATCATGCATTGCTGTTGTTTTACGTAAATAAAATTGAACCCGATCAGAGAGATAAGAAAATGAGGCTAATGTCATTATAAAAGCAAACTATTTTTTCTTTTGAGAGTAATATTAGGGTCCTCCATTGAGAATTTGATTCTTCAATGAATACTTTGTTATATGGAAAGGCGTTTATAAGAGGAAGAATGGAATAGAAAAATCACCCTTTTGAACCCTTTTATGTCTTTTATGTCCACGAAATTTTTAGAACAATAGATTTGTAATCAATCAAAAAGAAAAAAGGAAAATAAATTATACTTTATTAGCTATTAATCTATCGCAGAAAGTGCTGGGTGGTAGATTGTAAAATTTTGCCACAAAAAGTGGTACATCTACCACTGCCGGTGGGAAGATGTTAAATAGTGTCTACGTTCATATACAAATTATAAGCCCCCCAAGAGCCAGTTGTCGACCGTAATACATTCAAATTCTAAAAAATAATATCCAGAAAATTTCTAAGAAAAAATTGAGGTCTTCCTTACATCAGACTGAGACATCGTTGATTTTATATTGGAGCAATAAAAATTTTTCATTTCGTAGCAAAGACAGAAACTTCTACGGACAAACGACATTAGAGAGCTTTTGTATTCTTCTTCTTGAATACTGCAGAGCACCATTACTTGTTCGTGCTATTACCAATAAACCAGAAGACCTGGTTTGAAGCGAAAAATTTGGTTGTATTTGGAAAAGAGAGAAGAAGGCGCCAGTTAATAACTTGCAAAATCTACACAAAACAAAAAGTTATAATATTTGTGAAATTTGTAAGTCATGTACTATATCAAATAATATAAATTTAACTAGATCTTCAAAATGGCTAGTATATTATATAAATTATTCTACCGCTTCAGTATTTGAATCTGTAATTATCTCCAGTGAAGATTTCTTCCAAATTTGCAAAAAACAAGTTGAGATTTTTAGCGAGTACTTTAAAGTTTTTGCACACCACGAAAATGTAATATTTGCTTAAGTAAATTAGGAAGTTGCTATGTTCATCGGGTTAAGAATCTGGAATATTTTCTTCTCGTTTTAGTCAAGAGAAATTTTTCTTGGAAGATAAATTATATTAAGTGCTCCAAAGACAACGATCCTCAAATCCAGAGTAAATATTTTGCAAGACTGAGATATTTCTATACAAATATCCCAAGTAAAAAACTGAGCCTTAATTTAATCAAAAATAGTCAAGAGGGACAAACTATTAAATTTAGTAAGCCCTGCCATTTTCTTTATTTGTGAAAAACTGCGTAGAGGAAAGGCACTAAATCTTAACGAAAAAGCAAAAATTGATACTTCTAAAGAAGATAGTCACAGCCGAAAAAATTGGCAAAAAGAAGCCAGTTCTTCATAATTTTTTTTTTTCATTTAACGCAATAAAATTATTAGCTTCTGGTTAAAAGTTAAAAATGAGAATTCCAACCTACCTCTGGCATCAAAAGTGGAATTAAAATGACAAATATATGTCAGTTAATATCGGGACCGTATCGCTCATCCATTCCACCCATTTATAAAAAAAAAATATTCTGATTATTATTCAACATTTTAAATTGCAATCTACGTCCGCTTTGACCGAGACAATAGCAATTTTTCTTTAGGACAAAACTGTCTTTTCGTCTCATTTGAAGACAGTAGAGATTTTTCCTAAAAAAAATTTCAAATTTCCCGTTTGACCTAAAGTTGGATTTAGAAGGATTTCCGGTAAATTAATTTTACATGAGTTAATTCAAAATTGAAAAGTTTGAGGCTGTTGAGTAAATGATATGATGAAGTGAAAATTGAATACTAACTTCCACGAACAAAATTTTCATTTCATGTTTCACAGAAGGCGGATAGTCCTGAAGGGCTGAACTGAAAAATTATTGTTTCACTTCTTGAAATTAAGTGAAATGAAGACATAAAATATACTTCTAGAACAGAGAATATTTTCGCGCTCCTACAAACCGGTTAATGAGAGCATGAAAAGCATGCTTAAAAGCCTTCTCTTTTAACAAAGGAATCGTTGTTTCTGCTTCATAGGCACATTTTCTGCTATTCAACTGAACATCTAGTATATTAAGTTTGTCTAAGGCTATACTATAAAAAGTCGGAAATAATTTTTGTTTTTACAAATAAATGAAAGACAGCTTCCTCAATATGGCAGTCTGGCCCTTTAACAACTTTCCCTGTAAAATAGATCCGTCACCACAAAATCATCTAAGAAAATTCTTAATCACCAAGGCCATTATAAAGATGACTGTGCACTTTGTTAAGATTTCCGTGACATTTCATATATATAAAAGCAAGCTGAGAATACTCCAAACACCCAATAAATTTTGATTCGTACCTTCTAAATAAACATGTCTACATCTTCAGATAAAATTACCTTTCTTCTTGTAAATAAATAAAATGCCCGTTCAAAAAAGATGAAAACATCCGAACTATGCTCCAAGTTTTCGACAAGTCATCAGTAGGTATAATGGAAAATGGGAAAAGGGTAAGCAGAGCCAATAGGACTATTAGGAGAGATAAAATCTTCCAATATAACTTTATTCGAAGGAGATGTAATTCACAGTTGCTGTACAAGGAATCAATATGACTCGTCCGTGGGTCGGTGGTATGCGAATTTTCCGAAAACAGGAAAATCAGAAAATCGTATTCCAGCATCCCTGCAGAAGGCGTACACCGTTATCCACCCTTTTCGTTTACATATATTTCCTTGAGAGCATTAATTTCTACTTCTTGGTAGCCTACAAAAGTAATTATATTTGTCTTCCTGTGATCTCCCTCTTTCAGTACATTTGCTATCACCGTTGAATTTGTTGAGTTTGTCTATCAATTAATGAGTTACGGTAAATAATTCTTTTCCTGCACTGAAATCAGTTAAGTTTCCTCAATCGAAATTGTAACGAATCTTATGAATGCCTTTCTGCTTTGTAGCGTATTGAGATATGCCATGTGCTGGTCCCTGCCTATTGTCTACGCTTCGATAGCAGCTTTCATTACTTAAAGGAAAAATTTCAGTTTTGTCGCTCGCTCTCGCTATATTTCTCTTTCATTCGCTCTTTGAGGATAAAGCAATTTGTCTCCATGATAAAGTTTTTACTTTTTTTTAAGTGGCAATTTATGGGATACTTACGACGACAACGATAAGGCCGAAAGCACTTACTAGCACCAAAAGTAGAAAAAGATCCCATGGTACATGAAACGATTAATCCAAAGTGACGTGCACCATATGAGAAAGAGCAAAAAAGGGACACAAAGTAGGACAGAGTGGAATCGATGCGATACAACTTAACAAGGGAAAAGTAAAGAAGGCTTGTGTCAGCGAGGAGAAGGAGATAAGTTTAAACATTATTGCACTTAGTACTTATCCCTAATGCAGGGAATACTTTATGAGAGGCCCGAACCCATCGAGATGAGTCTTTTAAAACTAGGCTTAAGCAATTATATCAAAAGCACTCAAATATCACCCTTTTATAGCTTTGAGGCTACTACAGGGAGACAAATGCAAATTTAGTTATCCTCGACTGAATTTTTTACAGATTTGTCTCTTTGTGCGGAGTGTTACTGTCGATTCTTGGTTTTTAATAGTTTTGTTAAAACATAAAAAGTTATAATTCCTCTAAAACTTACTATATAAAGATAAAATGGTAATGGTAAATCTGTTTTCTTTTTGTGACGTAACAAAATTACAATTTCCCGATTTTTTGTGGAATATAATTAAGAAATGAAGTTCTTCTGAACAAAAACTTTCCCACAATGTAATTTTTACAAATATTTAGATACGACTTTTATGCCTAGGACAGCCATGGATCCCAAACTGAATGAATTCGGAATTTTCTTCTGGTTCTGAAAGGACATTTTTCGAATATTGTTTCAGCTAAATTTTTATCGCAGGAGATTCAATAACCAAGACCCATATTAATGGTGATACACCCTGACTTGTAAGTAGCCTCTAGTAGATCTGACTGTTGTTGATTCTCCGTTTGCGGTAGTTATTATGCAACGTGTTTTCAGCATATTACCAATACATCTGACGAATAACGTTTCGACAATGCCATTGGTATCGCTGAGGATCTGAAGTCTACATCGAGTTTCTTAGGCTTAAAGTGGCAAAATGGAAAGTGAATTTTGAGAAGAATCTCTAGCGTTCCCTTGATGTTGATAAAAAGGATTCCATCACAGTGATTGAAGGAGCCAAAGGCATTACTGTGATCTTTAGAGAGGACTTTTTGGAGTCGTTACAGGTGCCCTCAATTTTTTTGCAAGATTTACTCCGGCCTTCTCTCTTGCATTTAGTGAACTCTTTCTTGTATTCCGTTAGATATTTTTTGTGAATGTTCACCATTGCTAAGTGGCTTTTCGAGAAACCACGTATCTCTTTGCATAATTATTACTAGAAACCGAAACGTGGTCTTAGTGGGACTTCATGGTTCAATGTTCAAGGTTCCTAGTTGTTGATTGTTTGCACTCATGAGAAGGGCTGTATTTGTATAATTCCTCTCTCTTCAAGGATGATAGGATTGATCAATTTTCCAAATATGATATCGAAATGAGTTACTGCATCCATTATATAGATCCAGGTATGTGTGTATGTAGTATAGCACATTTTCTTCAATGGTGTACTTCGCAATTGACAGAAGGATGACAATTTTCGCTGGTCTTTGAGCAGTTCTATCTCACATTTCATTCGATCGCGCACTGTATATAGGTCGTTTTAGATTGCGAATTAATTGTAAGCATTCCTCGATATCTTCTCTTGTAATGGAGTAAGCGGTCTTTATGGAAGTTTACAACCAGATATTGTGTTGAGGGGTTGCATAAACTGATCTGCTTGTTTCATGTGTATAGGCGTAACTTTGAGTAGCCGATATATTTCTGCATTGATCAATGGAAGTCGAACGTTAAATGATACATACATTTGCATGATTCGCATTTTAACATGCATTGAAATTTTTATTAGCAGTAATGATTTAGAAGTTCCATTTCCTGGTACTCTAAAATGATTCGGAAGGTGCTCTTTAATGATGCTCAGTTGCTCACGAAGTTGAATGGATGTGAGCAGTAGTGCTTTAATCCTTCAGTATTTCGTGTCGGTTACTATAGCTAATAAGCTCTTTTGCATATGTTGAAGGATTTATGGTTACTAGTAATACTGTCGAAGATAATGAAGATTTAGTGTCTCACTATTCTTCTTTACGACATTGATTATGTGTTCAGTAATGGATATTTGATTCATTAACAGTTCTTTCAGTAGATCTTCGTTTTTCTTGATGTTCTGAGATTGGGCTTCGTATCTTTCCGAAAACCCTTGGTCAAGGGTACCAAATAAATTGTTTGCGATTGAACCCACTATTTCAAGATAAGCTCGCGTTTGGTTCTAAATCTTTCATTATCATTATGTTGTTGTAATACACCGCTTAAATACAGCTGAATTTCTGGCAAGTCCTCAAAATATGAGCAGTGAGCGGCACAAATCGAAATATTTATGTATTTTGATAAATTTCTTGTGTAAAAAAAAAACATATTTATTATTCAACAAGATAAAAACTGTTGTCATGACAGACTACAAGACAACATTATTATGGCCATTGAATAAAAATATATTTTGTTCACAAGAAATAATAAATATTTATCAATATTTCCTGCTTTTTCTTTTATTGAGTTAATCGATTTATGCAGTGGGCGGCTCATATATTGCTTCATGTTCTTTAAACCTGGTTATACTATATGGCTTTTCAGTTTGCTGGCTTAAAACTATTAGAGTGAGCAATGGCAATAAGTTCAGCCTGATTTACTTAATGAGCTTGAGCTATGAGGTGGAATTGTATTCGGATGTCGGGTGCGTTTAACATTACTATTTTTTGTTGTGATACTGAGAACATCCGCCTTTTCTTCGACTTTTGAATTCAATAAAAATTAGTCATTTTGCTTTGGAAGACAGAATTTGGAACCGTTTCTATCTTAAAAGTTCCTTCATTTATATGATGCAGGAGTCTCTTTGGATCAACCGATTTATTCATGTGATTATTTATTATAGGAAACAGCGACACTTTAGTAAATGGCCGTTTGATCCTAGATCCTCTTGTTTGGAGTGTTACTACTCTAGTTAGCGTATCGAGTCCAGTGTGCGTTTCTACCATACAGCCAAGTCCCATTTTGTTGGTGGAAGCTGTTCGTGTTTTATTAATATCAGATTTCCAATTCGTATATTCGATTGTGGTTGAGTCCATTTAGATCTAGCCTTGATAGATATTCGGATGACCATATTCTCCAGAACTCCTGATGCATCTGTGCTACCCGTTGCCACTTATCAAGCGCATTTGGATTATTTTCAAGATGGTTTCATTCAGGTATGGCAATTAATGAAGAGCCAGACAAAAGATGACTTGGAGCGAGCACTTCCAAGCATTCAGGATCTTCGGATATTGGACACAGCGGTGGCGAATATAGGTATGCTTCCATTTGAGTAATAGACCGGAAGATGATGACAGAAAAATCCAAGTCATTTGTTACAAGTACGGCGACCCTTAAAGGGTCGAATTAGGTGATTTAAGAAACGAAAATCATAATTTTAGGGCTGGCCGGCGCGGCGTAATTACAGACTAATTAATTAAACTTGTCGGGAAAATTACGGTATTCAAATGATTTGTCACACAAAAACTCGTAAGTTTTCTAGTAGTCCATGAAATTTAACATGGCGGTAGCGCAATGCCATACTTTTTTGGCGCAGCTTATGGCCCGCCATACTAATTAAAACGCATTAATAATTTTTTTATAACATTTGTTACTGGATAATTTTTTTTTTTAAATGACAATATTCAAGTAAACATTCACGAGAATCACAATACCATACCATTACGACGGTTTCAAAAGTCGCCAGATCGCTGTAAAGACAAAGATTTTTTTAATTATGCAATATTTATGTACGTCTTTGAAATGATAACAAGAATGTGCAGTCAGCGCGTCCTTCTCTAGGTCAGTCGTTTCCTTTTGGCTTGACGGATACGATATTTCCTTAGATCTAAGCCAAAAAGGTCCATGCCACCAAAGAGTGTGATCTTCGAGCAACGAAGGCAACATTCCTCCAGAAGCGATATCGGCAGGGTTCTCGGATGATTTCACGCAAAACCATGTATTTTTGTCTGATAAGACATGTATTTGTGCAACTCGATTCCCAACAAATGTTTGATATTTATGTGTATCTTATTGTCTCCATGACAGAGCTGTTATTGATTCTGTTAAGGAATAACACTTTAAGTCATCGATTTCAAGGCTTTTTCTGGTATCGTTTATAAGTTTAGCGAGTAGTTCTGCTCCACATATTTCTTATCTTGGAATAGTAAGCTATGTTTTCAGTGTGGCTACCGTAGTTTTGATGGCTATTAAGTTTGTGTGAACATGTGATTTTCGTGCAACTCGTAGATATATTACTGCACTGTAGCCCTTTTCCGACGCGTCTGAAAATCCATGATGCTCGCAGCTAGTGTCTTTTGCTGTAAACCTAATCCATCGTGGAATTTCAGTTTCTTCTAATTTTTGGAATTCAGACTTTATTTATAACCATCTAGTTAATAATGCACTGGATGATGGTTCATCCCATAGCAAATTTGGTGAACGTAAAAATTGCTGAGATAGGTGAAGGTAGAAATTGCATAGGTAGAATGAAATAATGGTCGTTGACTTATTTTGCTTGTTCAGTAATAATTTGTTAGATTTAACGATCTTCTAACATAGCTCTACAATCCTTGCTTTCGCCATCTGTTAAAGACTTGCACTGCTTCACCTTACACGCTTTCCTATAAAAGCCATGTAAATTCAATAAAGGGCACTGCCTAAAACTTCGACTAGATTTTAATAGTAAAAGGTTGATGATATCATAAATATTGCTAATCTATCCAATTAGGAAACATTACCTTCGCATAGCTTCAGTATACATAAAATTGCTGTGATATTACTGTTTTAACGAGAAGAAGATGATAACTCGATTCTATGCAAAAGATAATGTTTTTATTTAACTTCTGTACAACTAACTACAACCATAACAAATTCATATGGATTTATATTGCAAACTTTTATGAGACATATTTGAAATAAACAAAAGATACAAAAGTTTCAAAGTCGACTTCATTAATTGTTCCTAATTTTATCATTTTGCAAATCTTCCAAATGGTGCGGAGTATCAAATTGTTACAATAAAGGTAAAGTAAGCGAAATTCCAAATATGCTGAAAATTACCTCAATAAATCATGGACATTTTCAATTTACTCCAATTTCAGAACTGTTTCCAAATCAATATCCTTGAAGAAGAAAAATAGCTACCACTGCACCCTTTAGGACTAACTTTCTTTCTACATTGAAGGATAAACACTATACATAAGTCCTAAAAACCGAATAGAGCATGACAGGTCAAGGAATGATTTACGCTAGAAATTTCTGGAATGTGAGGTTGTAAACCGAGACGTTTCCGCATCTCCTATATAAGCAGAAACAAATTTCCATAGAAGAAATTTTTATTACAGCAAAGGAATAACACTTTCTAGTAAAAGAAATTTCTGGTATGGTTATATTTGCGGTTCAAGCAGGAAGACTTTTCAATACTTGTTTGCTTCAAGATATCTAAGATAGCAAAGGCTATCCATTCAAATGGTAAACATCTTCTGGGAATTTAAAAATATAGAGATGAAAACAAGTTAAGTAATCCTCCACATATTGCCTGACGACTCATACGGGAACCATATATTTAATAAAATTCAACATCACACCATCCTTCGGCATAAAATAGAATTTTTCTCCAATCATACTGCCTTTTTCACATTTTTACAAATGTCAAAAAAAGTTGTTGTCGATGATTACATACGCCACAATATTTGGAAACTTTAACATGAGTTCTCCCGAAACACTCACCATATTTCAACTTACCTACACTCCACTGAGTATCAGTTATCTTGGCAATTCATATTTCTTTTTCCGGTAGAAAATTTCCTTCTATCTAAATCTATAGTGGATACATAATTAATAAAACTCCATGGAAATTTCCACCGCTCTGGATATGTATGTACGTCTCCACTAGAGAGGAAGTTTACAAATTAGTTTTGATATAAGAGGTCCTTGACTCTGGCTGTATTCTATTCAGAAAGTCCAATTGTGGCAAATTTACTTTAGGTTGCTGGGAACGATCAAGTTACTGACAAAACTTTGTACTAATAAATTTAGATACCTCTCAGTGGACGTTTACCCTTCCAAAAAGTAGGATCGAAGACTGAAGCAATTTGTGTTAATTATGTTAGATAAACCCGGAGTGCTCAGTGTTGACTGTCGGGATCAATTCATAAGTATGGAATGGAGGTACTGAAGTATTTCTAAATAGAGGGAGTTGGATGAATGATGTTTTCAGAAGCTTGGAACTTTATTGCAAGTCTGTTAAGCATGGGATAAAGGTAATAAATGCGGGTTTGTTATTAATAAAAAAAAACAACATTTTCAATTGTCATAAATATAGTGATAACAACCTGTAAGCATAGTGGAAAACTAATTAGCATCGATTGGCGTTTCAAGAAATCCTTCTAGTAAGGCAAAATAAAATTTCTAAAATTGCAAGAAAGCAAGTGGTAAAACTCATTAAGTTTTAGGCTGTAGATGATGCTAAGAATTTTTCTGGGAGCTACCTGCCCGATACCATATACATATGAAGGCTTAAGTGTTTCGAATCTATCGAAATACAGCAGTAATTGGGCACAAACCATTCAAACTTACATAGGTATGTATGAAGTATGAACCCTTTTCCTCCTAGCTGAAACTCGGGATTTACCTATTATGTTTACCTTACAGCTACCCCACCAGGTTCCAAGTAGATCGCATATTTCGGTCGCTACAGCAGGACATGCGCAAAGTAGCTACATGTATAACTAATTCGATTTCCTCAGGAGCTTTACAGATACGACAGAAATCGTTCAACTTTAGACCCAGCCTTCAGCATGGTTACCTATGGCCCAATGGTCCGGTACCACCCATAATAGTTTTCTGTCGTCGTCTCTGCTTCTTGTCAGGAGCTACATTCTCTTCTTTCTATTGTACATGGGCCATAATTGCCTCGCAATAAAACAGGTGTCCTGGTTGACTAACTGACCCAAGACAACAATGAACAAACTAAATATTAACACTTTAAAGCACGGATTAAAATTTCTGTAATTTCTAAACTGATCGCTTGAAAAAGTAATACTGTTTTTAATAATCTGTCGGATAATTATAAATTTATTAAATTATACTATACTATACTATACTATAATATTATCCATTGTAATTTGTCAAAGCTGTTACCAAATAATTTATTTTAATAATTTTTCTCAATTCTTCATATAAATTATGATGCCGTAACGTCGCAGCTCAAGTGTCCAAGTAACCAGTAGGCATACCTTGTTACTGGTGGCCGTGGTCTTGGAGTAGTTGTCATTAGTGATGTCGTACTTTATAGATGCAATTGTAAGTGTTACATACGACATCGTATCTGAGCTATCCATTTAAGAACCTAAAACTAACAATTTTTATAAACATAGAGGTCATGCATTATACTATTTGGTTCAGATGTCATTTGTTTTTTATATGTAGCACTCACAGCTCTTTCCGAACTTGTTACAAAGCAGTTTTTTCTGGAAGATACCTTATTACATAAACATTTTTGGAAAACTGACATCAAATAGTAGCATCGAAACAATCGTAATTGACACATTGGGACTATTATATGGTCATATTTAACTCACCGTAAGCAAGCTACTGTCTGGAATGCGTCCTTATCAAAACTGTTACCTCTTCAATTAGGTATCCCACAATGGTCAATACTAGGTCCATTCTTATTTATGTTATATATTACTGATATAGTGATAGTTCCTAAGTACTCTTCCATCATACTGTA
The DNA here is from genome assembly GCA_963924295.1 of Dioctria rufipes. Lineage (NCBI taxonomy): Eukaryota > Metazoa > Arthropoda > Insecta > Diptera > Asilidae > Dioctria > Dioctria rufipes. The sequence continues at coordinate 235,913 of CAWUPM010000716.1, read as the reverse complement.
TGCTTATGACGTACAATTATTCCTGTCGTCATCTAAAACTAATGCTGCTAGCGATATCTCTCATTTTATTGTGGATATTTCTCTTATATATAACTGGTCACTCAGAAACAAGTTATCCTTGAACCCTAATAAAACTCCGAGCATTATTCTTTACAATCAGCCACTTGACGTTTCATTCTTTCCATATCTTTATCTAAATGGCACTCCTATTGAATATAAGACCGTGGTTAAGAATTTAGGTATGCTTATTGATAGCGATCTGTCCTGGCAAAGTCATATCAGTGCTACTGTGTCTAAGGTTTACTGCGGGTTGAGAAGCTTTTGGCGACATGCAGAGTATACCCCCAGACTGCTACGCGAACGGTTCACTAAGGCTCTGATTATCCCTATTATTACTTACGGAGCTTGTGTATACTGCAATATTGATAGCTCAGGTCGTAGGAAGTTAAGCGTGGCATTCATGTAAGAAGTGCATGTAGTTTGTAATAAAAATTTGTAAATGAAGCAACGCATATCCTTTTAGTACTCGTCAGTCAAATCATTCTGCGCAGCATCCAAACTACACTAGATGTACGCCTCTCGTCCATTGACATATTTTAAAATGAACTGGACGATTTTCCAAGATCTTGTAAAAACTTATATGTCATTATTCTGTTTAAGAAAAGACCTCAAAATCAATTCAATTTGACGTCGTCCGTTTTTTACTATTGTTCATTTCTGTTGTATCACATTCTTCTTAGACAAACTGAACTAAAATGAATTTGCAGGGAATAAAAGTTAGAATATACGCCTAAAAGCAGGAGCAATTATTCAATTACTTTCAAAGTTGTGACAGATTCTATACATACATTAACTGTTTAAAATCGAAATAATATTTTGTACATTTGTGCATTACGTATGCGGGCTTAGCGAATTGATTACTGTGCTTTAATGTTGCTGGACTCTATTTAAAAATGGCTGTACAAAACTAACCAAATTAATTTATCTCCCAATTACTTAAAATTTTCCATTAACATGCCTCCTTATGCTTCTGATAAACTTGAAAATTTCTGGGCAAACTTTTGACGCGTTTATATGCCCCACCAACCAGCGAACACTACAACACAATTTCGAATATACATAACATCCACTGAAACGTCTCTGAATCAAAGCCAAATGATTAGTCGATTTTTTATTCATAATACACAAAATTGCATTCACTTTTGCAATTGAAAAAGAATGGTGCTAGTCAATAAACAATATAGGAATTACCAACTTATTGCGAAATTATTTAGGAGTACCTAAATAGTTACTCAGAAAGTGTGCACCCACCCAAAAATAAAACCTGATGAATTGCTGCCAAAAATATTCTCAAACTCCAGTTGAAGTCAAAATAATATATTTTTAATTAGCAATAATAATCGTAGATGAATAGAAAAAAGACTTAGCAGGTTTTCACACTGAATTAAACAGACAACATGCGACATGACACATCTTCATGTCTCTACAACTTAATATTCACACAAAATGGCACACGTTCTTATTTCACTTACAATGTATACGTGAGTGATGACGATTTGCTTTTAATCGCATTGTTATTGAGGCGAAGAAAGATACGACATCATTGGGTATATCCAATGCCGCTTAGGACCTTTAACGATCATGATACATTCAACGATTTTTCAAGAGAACTTGCCCAGGATGCAAAAAACAATTTTTCAACCTATTTTTATCCCTCATTATAACAAATTGAAATATAATTTATCGTTTGTCAGAATTAAGTTCTCTCTGCACTTCCCAAACATTTTTTTACAACTCCTGTCAAATCACATAAATAACGAACATGTTAAATTTTAAGAACCGAGTATCAAACATGCTGGAATCTGTTTGTGCTATGTGTCATGTGGTATGAAGGCCTCTAGTTCCTTTTAAATATTCTATCATTGAAGGCACTTGTTTTTAATGGTGCCAGTTCCATGCGCCCTGTGACTGTTGCATCCAATCTGAAAGCTGCATATACACGTTCATACAAATCGTACGACTTGGCATACACATGCCAAATTGTAAACAAAACAACTTTACAAATCGCCATAGCAATGTTGCATTTCAACAATACACTCCCGAACTGTAGACTAAATATGCAAACCTACATAGCTTTGTTGTCATTGGATTTTAATTATTCATAGAACTGCAAAGTTGACAGTGAATTCTCATTCGTTCGATAGATGAATGTTTGTACCTTTGTAAGTTTCATCTTAGAAGGATGTTTACCCTGCACAAGTTGTAATGGTTGTCTTGCGATTCAAAGATAGCAAATAATGGAATAAAAGAAATTGTGTTCTCTCAGCGTTATCGTTACTTTGTTTTTGTATAGCTACTAGATCAATAAATTTTATATTTCCAAGAAATAGGAAGAGATAAGACCCACCCTCTTTCGTACGTTCAGAACTTCCTAGCTTTACTCTTTTCATGGACTGTGGCAAAGACCTCGCTAGACATACAAGATTGTACTGAATGTATGCATATAAATCAATAATAATCCTTTTTCAATATCTATCATTTCACTGGGAATAGTGGAATATAGTGGTTGGTATATGCCACTGAGTGATAACAATGGACTGAGCGATTTGCTATTTCATGTTGCACAAAAAATATTGTGTTTTTATATATCAAAGTTTGAGCACCCTTTAAAACGTTTACTAACATACCTAAAAACATATAAAACTCAATCGATCAGATGAAATCTTACACATGAAAATCGAATTAAATTAAAAAAATATCTTTCTTGTGTTCAAGTGATATCTTAATCGCTTATAAGCACTTTTATAAGAAATTAAACTCAATCCGACTTTAATTTAAAAAAAGTTATATTTACCTGATTCCTGCGTATGGGCGAAAGATACGGAGCAAGGTAAATACTATCTTTACCTTATTCTTCTTGCGGTGATTGCATCTGCAGCCAACATAAAAACATCAAATGGCATAAGAAAACGTTCAGTAAGAAATATTTTGTGTTGGTAGCGCGAAAAGAGGAAACTATAAAACTTGTGCCATTCATAAGTCAGTGCTATATGTTGGATTCACTGTGCGAAATGAACCCGTGTGGAGTGTTGCAGATCGATTTTTTCGTTCATAATGCAAATACAGATGCCTGATGGAAGGGGAGGAGGGGGGGCGGTATTGACATGTATCTACTACATATACCATCTCACCACTATAGTGGGTAGCGTTATTTATCAAGTCGAGAAACCTTAGAAAAGGTGACGTAATTGAGTTTTCCCGTAATTGACTTAAACATATGCTCCTGGCTGACTTTCTAATGTGATGATGGAATCTCAACAGCTCTTTCGGTAATACGACCCAGTTCTTTTTTCGACAGATATAGAGCTTTAAGGCAAGCACACACCACCGAGGTGGCGGGGCCGGTAGCGGGGGGGGGGGGGTAGCGGTGATAATGGCGGCGCTGTGATTTTAAGCACACACCGACGCGGTGACAAGGTTGACGAAACATACACACAATAAAGTTAGTTAAAAAAAAAATTATTCCAATATCCCAGTATTCTAGACATGAAAAGTCATACAGAATTTTGCTTAATTTTACTACTGAAATCATTCATTGCGATGACTGCACTGTTTCAACTGAAATTAATTTCGCTAACGCGGTGGCGGTGAGAATGCAACATGCAGCAACTCACCCCCACCGCCTTAGTCACTGCCACCGCGTTTGGTGTGAACGCTGGCAATCATTTGAGTATTGTGCATCCCACCGCCACCACCGTCAATACCGCTACCGGCATAGCCACCGCGTCGGTGTGTGTACTTGCCTTTATGCAATTGTTATTTTCGGGGAGGTTTTAATTTTCCGTGCACTTTAAACTCCGCGCTATTAACCGAGAAAAATGTTGATTTAAATTTTACCTCAAAATTCAATGCACCGCGTCTATTGAATTTCACGGTTTCCTCTAAGATAAGTTATTAAATGCAGATTTAAATGTAATCTACTGCTGCAGGTAAAACTAGATAATTGGTACCTAATCCTATGCATATAATTTTTTAAAAGGACATTGGAGAGGAATTTTTTTAATACTCGTACACACTCATGGAATGTGCGGAAAGAATTTACCCATTGAATATTAATAACAGTGAAAAATTTCAAATTTGAGTATAGAAAAGTACTTAATAAATTTTAGATCAACTTTCCCTTACTTAGAACTTCATTTCAAATATCGTCGTTGTTTGTTTGAGACCTCCTATGTGTCAAATTAACTTATTTTGAGATTATGGTATCAACTCAACCGCCGTTCTGCTCTTTATTGCTTCTATGCCACCTTCGAGAAATTTCGCAATCATCGACAGGCTTATTAGATGGCCAGAAGCCATTCCCATCGTTAACATTAGTACCGATCCAGTCGCAACCCCACTATGTCAAGTTTGGATGGCGCGCTTTGGTGTTCCGGAACTATCGTTATAGATTAGCGTACATAATTCGAATCGTCGGTGTTTACAGAGCTTTCAAAATTATTAGGCTTCCATCGTAATCGCTCTACTGCGGATCATCCTCAGGCTAACGGATTTTTGGAAAGATGGTGGTGGACACTCAAAGTTTGTTTAATAGCATACCAGGAGGAGACTTAGACGAAGATCGAGCCATTTGTACTGCTTGTTTTGCGTACCAATTTTAGGGAGGAATTCCTCGCTACCCCTGCGGAACTCGTGTATGACGAAAGCTAGCGCACTCCCGGCGATTTACTCCAAAGTTCGCAGTATCGACTTCAAAATCAATCCTCAATCCGCAATCATCACTGACATCAGATCCGTTCCTGTGGCAAATCACGCTCGGCAATCCACCTTAAAATTTAAGGAACTTGACAATTGCTCTCACGTTTTTCTAAGAACAGACGCAGTAAGGTCGTTGAACTTGCAACAAATTGATAAGTTGCAGTTCTTTATTTTCTTTATATACATATATCCTAAATTCATTAAAGGATAAAAGAAAGAAATTATATTAATTTTTTATTTTATAATAATCGTATTTTATTTCAATTTAATTTTTTTTTTTAATTGTGTTTTAATAATTTTATACATTTCTATATAATAGTAAAAACTTATTTTTTTTTATTTTATGTGTTTGCCCTCTGGCGTCTAAATTCAGACTGAATCTTTCCTTGACACAAATTCTATGTTTTTTTAAGCATCACATTCCAAAAAGTCTTGATGTGTATATTCTCAAAATGTATACAGTTGTGTGTATCTGTGTTCAAAGTTTTTTCTTCGAAGTGTTTTTCCCTTAAACGTTAAATCGAAAGTTCTATTTACTTTCCATACAGTCAGCGTAAATACTTTGACAAACCTTTGTAAGTTTCATCATCATTCAAAAAAATATATTTTATTCTATTTTTAGTAACAAAAAAAAATAATATTTTGATAATATTTTGTAGCTTCCGGTACAGTCGTCACTTCAATCATCTTATGAAGGGCCTTTTGAAATTGTCAAGTGCACAAAGCATTTCTTCACCCTCAGGGTTAAAAGCGGATAGGTTCACTTCTCAATAGATCGTTTGAAACCCTGCTTTTCAACTCACGAAGCGTCAGACGAAGGTCAAATTTAGCAATCAAAATCCGATATATTACGTGACATTTCGTCCACCGTTGGGCCCGATCTATCAACGTCTGAAGGTCTTCTGGTGTACCGGCATCGGGAAAGACGTCATCAACCTATGTTGGACGACTTTAGTGGTGCAACAGCATTGCACGAGAAGGCGGCATCTCCGTCGAACGCACCTACACTTCCTATCAGGTTTTCACCAGACGGTCCAACAAGTATACCAGTGCGAACCACCTGGCTGACCGCCCCGATGTTTTTTGTAACCTTAAAACTTAAGATTATCTGGCAGGGGAGTATATGTGTCGATGTGGTAGATCTGGTTCCGTTGTTTCCAAATTCCGATAAAGACATCGTATGAACCTTGTAAATCACTTCTCCAAATTCGCTAGTAATACCTTGCTGAGCGTAGACATCCGTTGCTAGGTAGGCGTTTGCTTTATAAATAGAAAAAATTAAAAAATTTATCATTCTACTGTCAGCTTTGTTTGTTTAAGCCTAGTATTGAGTTCAGGCAAAGTAGAATTTAACGCGGTCTCCAAATATTTCACATTAAAATTGCTGGTAAAATTTTGACGTCTATTATTTTGGGGAAAACAAACTGACAAATATCCAAATTGTCAGTTTTTCACGGAGCAAACCTGCAAGCTGTCGTAATTGCGTACATTTTTCCCCTTTAGTGGAGCCGGTTTCAACAGCTTTTTGGCGGCTGAGGGAACCGAATTCATTTTTAAGGCCTACTACAACGCACAATAGTCTTAAATTTCAAAAGGTTTGAAAATGTGCAATGAATCGCCCTTAAGCCTAGTATCGAGTTCGAGTAAAATGAGACTAAATATTACCACAAAAATTTTACTGATGATTTTACTAGTGCAGTACGGAGTTCACTGGTAAAAAATTAATATTTCTCTATTTTAAGACAGATGGAGCCATGTATGTCTCCACTTATTTTACCGAACATTTTAATGTACGTAGCATTAAAATTCTGGTAAAATTATGACATTTTCTGTTTCTATGACAATTTCAGATTGTTTTTTTGAATTTATTGAAGTATTTTATTTAATTGGAAATTTTTATATTGTTTTGTAAAGGACTTATTTTCTCTTAACATTTTTCAGATTATTTAAGTCTACCTTTAATGGTTAATTGTAAAAACGTTTATCTAAACTTTATAAACGATTTGAAGTTTTTCAGAGATTAAATTTTTAAACATCTGTCGCTTTGTTTTCTCCAAATTAATCGACGTCAAAATTTTACTAGTGATTTTAATGTGAAAAATTTGGAGACCGCGTTAAATTTTACTTTGCCCGAACTCGATACTAGGCTTTAGATGTGAAAAAGAAGTGAATCTTAGATCAAGAATCAATTACACCTTAGATAATTAAGCCAATAAATATTTCAATGAATAAATGGATTGAATGAATGAAACAAAAAAAAACCATTTTAATCCTTCAAACAATTAAAAAACAATCCGAAATATGTCATAGAAATTTAATCCTTCAATTAATAAAAAAAAAAAAAAAAACTGAAAATTGTCATAGAAACAGGCAATGTCAAAATTTTACCAGGATTAGAATGCTCCGCGTATTAAAATAGGCAGTGACAGATGTTTACAAATTTTATCGCTGAAAAGCTTCAAATTGCTTCACTCAGAGAAAAAAATTGGTAAAATGTAACTGAAAAGGTAGTTGATAATGCGCCAACCAACAAAATAGGTTTCATTCAACCACAAATAATAGTTAAATATTTTAAAGAGGTTTAACCATAAAACTTGGCGAATAACCAACGTTAGCAGTTGTGCATAAACCAACTATGAGGCAGGGTTTGTTAACTTTTGTTTAAGTTAACTAACTATCAACATGATGAGCATACTGTTTAATTGTCCACCAACTTACCCAGTTGTTGTACCGCTTAATTTTTTGTAATTTTACCCTTTCTATTGTCAATTAACTATTGTTAGTAGGTAGCATACTACTTTGCAAGTAAATAGCTCTCTACAGGTAAATAGCTCCCTCAATTGTGTACAAAAATTAGATTATGATTTTTGTATAGAAAAAAAAAAAACAAATTTTTGAATTTACAATGAATATTACATTATTTTTATTTTCAGATTTACAGACTTACATAGTGTCATATACATTCAATTAGAAATATTTTGGCCTAATATAAGTTTTACCACTTGGCACTATATATGAGTGAATAAGAGTAAATTTAAAATAACATATATTAAAAAAAAAGTAGTTCAGTGTTTTATCCATCACTGGGAAGGATTGGAAATGCTTTGAAAAGCTACCTAACTTATGTTCTAAACAAATAACGAAAACGCTTTCGTCCAATGTAGCGATGTCAATAATCTCAAATAATTGCAGAGAGCTTGTAGAAAGAAAAAATCCGACCTTGAAGGGCCTACCATTACATTCAATGCGTTCACAAAATTTATAATTGAAAGTATTTGAAAAAAAATTTGAAAGGCTATTGAAATACACTTTTTTTCTTATATCTTCTAATAAGTTTCCTTGTAAATTTTGTCCTGCATGTCCTTTTGCGTAAACGTTTCAAGTGATTATGGTACTTGTCATAAAGTCGTGCTGATGGTGCCAATTTCGCTCCTCCTCGCTTATAGTAAATTAACTGTAAAGAAAAGATGTCAGTAAAGTGAAAATATTTTACTATATTTAATTGGATTACCTTATCGTCATCGAACCTTTTGGAAATGTCTTCAGCAATAGCTTCAAAGTCCTTACGTCCGATTTTTTGCTTTCTTGTGATGTACCATGTCACAACTGCATCTACAATAATTTTTCTGGATAAGTCATCAAGCTTTGAAGATCTATTAAATGACTGTAGGACGTAGTCCCCTTAGGAAATTCTTTTAGTGCGTTATAAAGATTCTATAAAAAAACATTAAGTAGTCGCTTTTTTTAAAACCAAAAGGCCCTTACAAATTCTTCTTTGAGTGGAGGAGTTTTTGGCCTTAATGTTTTTTTCGCTGATGCAGTGACAAATAATGGTGATGGGCTTATGCCTTCACTTTGCTGCAACCACTGGGAGACGAATGAATTAAAATCGCTATTTGTGGATGCAGTATCACATAAGGAAGGTGTGGGTATACTCTAAAATAAACGTTTAGTTGTCATTAAACTTTGCTTTATCACTTTATAGTTACATTGCTTGTTCTCCAACTATTTAGTTTCTGTCTAAACTCCACCTTCGCTCCTAGTGAGTAATTTGAAAAAAATTCATTTAAGTCAGGTTCAGTGACACATTTCAATCTTTCCAGGGTAATATCTAGATCTAGTAAAAAAATAATAATTTTTTTCACATTTTACATGAAATATATTATGTGTTAACTCTAAAATTATGTCAAACATTCACTATCATATACGTGCCCTTTTATTTTTATTAATTAGTTAGGTGCCTTGCATGGAGTGCAAGATAACTTTGAAAGCGATCACAACATCGTTGTGGGAACTTCAGAAAATAATAGAGTTGATGGAAATTTTACCAATTACATAATAAGTGAAACCTCTGCTATATGAAACCGGACAGAAATTCAAATATAAAATACTGCTGTCTACTAATACTACATGTCGAATAAATTACTCCAGGCGGATAAACACTATCACTTTTCTCAATTGGCACTTAAATTTCCCCATAAATTCCTGTCAATAAAATGTAAAACCACTTACCTTTCAATGTTTCAAATAGGAAGGAAAAGCCCCAATCTTCCAATAATTCGTAGAACTCTTCTGAAACTTTATCGCGTTCATCTAAATTTGAAATCACTTTATCACTTTCACTAATGTCGTTAACTGGTGTAATGGAATCAAAATTCCCTACAAATTGTAACAAAGACATTTTTAAAATCACTCGCGCACGTGTTTCCAGAACAAATTCAGATATACAAATGATGGTAGAAACTATCAGAAACTCAAAATCATGATATTTCACTATACATATACAAAAAAATTTGTCAATCCCTTACCATTTCCATTATAAACACATAATAGGTACAGTTAAGCCAAATGAAAATACCCAAAACCTCAAGATCTGAATTTCGCAAATTATTTTTCAGTAGAATCGATTATTTGTGTGAGTAAAAATCCATTGTTGAGGCATGTTTTTTTCTTGAAATAAAGAAACAAGTGAATTGGTTAGTTAACTATGCCGCTGGTTATTGACTCATCTGTAACTATACAGAACAAAACTAATTTTGACTATTTTTCATAGTTGTTGTCAAACCACGAAATTAGTTAAAATATTTAAAGTTGTCTTAAATTTGCGCGGACAAAATTTCAACCTATTTCTCGTGGTTAAACCCAACCCATTATTTATTGGGATAACCAACTTCAAATATGAGTTAGTCTCAATTCTAGCTTTGCCTATTTTTCATAGTTGTTATCAGACTACGAAATTAGTTAAAATATTTAAAGATGTCTAAAATTTGTATGAACAACTTTTCAACCTATTTGTCGTGGTTAGATTCAACCTATTTATTATTCTGAGTGTATAAAGTTCAAATAAACGTTTTCATAATTTACAACTAAAAATGGACCTAATTGAACAAATTGACGACGCGATTATCTGTGCAGCAGGTCTAAGTGTGCAGATTTTTGCGGAATCTACCAGTAGCAGGGAAGCGCCTTCAATTTTTGTAAATCCGTATTTACAGGAACGGAAGGCAAAGGGCCGTTTTAATAAAGTTGTAAGATTTTTAATATTAAGTGGATTAACGTTATGAAAGTTTTCCTGATGTTTTATAGTTTGAAGACATGTATTGTAATGCAAATGTATTTAAGGAAAATTTTCACATTGCACCTTCTGGCTTTGATGATTTGCTCGAGTTGGTGGAAGAACATCTAATCCCAAAAAAAAATACAAGACCGCATGACCAAATTAGCCCCAAAGAGAAGCTGGCCATTGTATTGGAGTAAGTATTTTATGAAAATTAGTTTATATTGTAAATTCTCTAGTTGTATTGAAATATTCGTAGATATTTAGCCAGCGGATCCTTGCAACGCCATGTGTCGTCTGTGTACCGCATAAGCAAACAGCATTTCGGGGTGATTCTCGACGAAGTTTGCAATGCGATTTGCACAGCATTAGAAAGCGAGTTTTCAGCATTAGACAAATCGTTATTTGTCAGCATTGCTAACGATTTTAATGCGATATGGAATTTTCCAAATTGCATGGGGGCAATCGATGGAAAGCATGTGGCCATTAAGTGTCCCGGAAATGCCGGCACGCTTTTCTATAATTACAAAGTAAGTACATAATAAATATTTTGTTATTATGCAGTTTGTATAGCTAATTTTTTCCCAGGGATTTCACAGCATCATCCTTATGGCGGCAAGCGATTCTCGATATAAATTTATCAATGTTGATATTGGAGCATATGGCAGTGAAGGTGATGCTAACATCTTCTTGGGTAGTAAGTTGGGAAAAGGCATTTTGTAAGAAGAGCTACCTTTTCCGGAGGATATGTTCGTTGGAAATAAGAAGATCCCATACTTCTTTGTTGGAGATGATGCTTTTCCGTTGTCGAAAAGGATCATTAAGCCATATGCGCCCAGAAAACCAAGACGTTTAACCGATGAAGAACGAATATTTAATTACCGTCTGAGTAGAGCACGACGCTGCGTGGAGAATTCATTCGGTATTCTGTGCTCAAAATTCTTGTGCCTTGCCAGAACAATGCTCTGTGGTCCAGATTGCGCACAGAAAATTATAGCTGCATGTTGTTACTTGCACAATTATCTATTGCGTACCAGCAAAGAAAGTTATTGTCCAATGAGCTATGCTGACTATTACGACGAAAATGGAAACCGAGGGAGAATGGCGGAAAAGAATTCCAAGCGATTCATTATTTGCTGGCAATATCACATTGGCTAATGCTGGTCGTCAAAATAATATTGGGAAAGAAACCCGAGATCACCTAAAGGATTATATCAATTCGGTCGCTGGTTCTTTATCATGGCAACGACTTTTGGACTTTTTGGACGATTGAAATAAAAACTGAGTTTCGTAAAATAAATCTTTTATTTAATTTCTCTGATTTTGAATCTGTTCAAAGATGAGCCTTGTGAATATCATATTCAGTTCCTCCACTTTTTCCTCTGGAAGCTTTTGTAGCATCCTATCTAAATTGGCCATCATCGTCATATATTTCAGTGGCGGTTGCGCTGGAACAGATGATATCTGCTTACGCAAATTCAATAACTCTGCAATGTTTTCAGATATATTGGAAGCGGTCATAGCGAGAGCATCTTTAAATTTATTAGCTTTGCTACGTTGGGTTGACTGCAAGTTAAAACAAAATATTAATTAATTATTATTTTTAACTCAAGAACATACATAAGAATAGTTGCTGCCACTTTCACCGGAAGTTTCTGCGCCTTCTAGAATCTCTGTGCGAGTGTTGCTTACCAAGCGAGTTGTCCAGGTTCTGAAATTCGTTTTGTTAATACTGAAGCAAATATAAATGAATATCATGCACGTACTCTCTCGTGGATGGCTCTAAGAATGACATGCAATCAGTAAACTCCCACGCCACAGTGCCTTCGTTAATAATTGGTTGATCAAGATTATCGAAAACATCTGAATCAGCAGGACTTCCAGACTTCTGAGTGTGTTTGACACGGGTGTGATATCGCATGCTTTTTTTTAGGGACTTCCATACTGCCTTACAATCTTCAGCCGAAACAGAAAATATTATGATATTATAAAAATAACAATAAATAATTCATTACTCACTTGTTTCATCCATTTCTTTAGCAACATAATTCCATGCAGCTGCCACGGCATGACTGTTATGATGTAACTTATTTTCCAGCTTCCAAATTGCCAGTTTTTCACGGACCAAACTTGCAAGCTGTAATTTCTGACCCGTAGTAAATGTCTTATGTACATTTTTCCCTTTAATAGGAGCCGGTTTCAATTTTCTTTTGGCGGCTGAGGGAACAGAGCTCAATTTTGGAGTTGTAGCTTGAATCTCCTCTTCCAAAAACTCAACTTCTCTTACGTCATCGTCAACGTCGTCGTCGCCGCGAGAGTACTCCATTTTTTTCAATTGTGATTACCAAGACCTTCTTAGACTACCAACTTTATATATGAAGGCTTGAAAAAGTTTATTGAATTGCCCTTAGGCTTAAAAAATGAAATGTATTTTAGATCAAGTGAAATTAAATCCTTCAATAAAATAACAAACAATTTGAAAATTGTCATAGAAACAGAAAATGTCATGATTTTACCAGCATTTTAATGCACCGCGCATTAAAATGTTCAGTAAAATAAGTGGAGACATATAAAACGCCATCTATCTTAAAATACTTTTTACCAGTGAACTCCGTACTGCACTAGTAAAATCACCAGTAAAATTTTTGCTTGCGATTTTACCAGCGCTGAAATTTGTATGAAAATGTCCCTTTGTACTCGAACTCGATTAGGCTTTACAAAGCGCTATCTATCTGATAATAGTGAAATTTCACATTTTACCAGTGAACTCCGTACTGCACTAGTAAAATTATAAGTAAAATTTTTCTTGCGATTTTACCAGCGTTGAAATTTGTATGAAAATGTCACTTTTTACTCGAACTCGATACTACGTTTTAGGCATGAAAAATAGGTTGAATTAATAATATTGATGCATTAAATTCTTGCATCAATAAGAATTTATCTGAAATTTAAACGTCTCCATTTCTCTACAAGGACATCTAAGGATTCCCCTTTTATGCTTGACAAAATAGCCTTATTTATAGAATTACTTCAGGTAATTTGTACTCATTGACTGGAAGAGTGGGATGTTTTTCTGAGGAGCCTGCACTACGGAGCTAAAGATGCCCTACCAGTTCTCATAAGTCGGCATCAGTTCTACAGGAACTAACACACGTATGTTTGACTATGCTTTGATCTAAGCCCCAGATAGTATTGGACGGTTGTCAAGCCGATATAGGGTCGTTTTGATCTTCCAATACTTCTCTCGAGACCAACAAGATAAAAGAAGTGCTAACTGTTTCCGTGAAAGCCAGTCAAGTTCCACGATCGATGATCTGTCACATTTGTTTGCTTCCTTTTCAGCTCTAGCCCCGACTTGGTGTTGATATCAGTTAGCACCCACTAGCTACCGTTCACAAGACGTGGCTTAGCAGAGATGATATCGAAATTTCCAGGGACTATCCTGACCTGTTTACTGCAGACGTCATCAATCAGCTGAAGACTAATCAACTGACGTTAATTTTACTCCTCGTAGCAACCACAGAAAGCGTTTCTTCCATCCATCTATTATTGCGACCACCTAAAGACATATGGTGCAATTGGTACCATCTAGCAGCTATCAACTTCAGGCTGAAGCATAAGGATTCGACTACTCCCCGACGGTATTTGTACTATTCAAACTAGTACTCCATCAGCAGACTTCAGCTAAAGGTTAGGCTGCAGTTAAGCGACTACTACATTGACTTCAGGACATAATAGTTGAACTAGTATTTACTAGAAACCTATTAGCAAACAATGCTAACAGTATACTGCTTAAATCTAATATCACAAAGTTCAATTCCTTAAACTTGTATCACAAAATTCAGTATTCAGTTCAATCTACAATTAAAAAGAATGGTTGATAATTCAGTACTTAAAATATCCTAACCTACTACAAAATAATTCAGCAAATTACAATTCAATAGAAAGTTCAACCAACTTCTGTGTATTCTGTGATTCTCCTCTGTTTATTTCTGTAAAGAAGAAGAAGAGAATTTAGCTCTACAAATGATCAGACTACATAATTCATTGATCATTTACCATATATGTTATGAGAAATTATCGAAAAACATCCAACATTGCGGCGATGCCCGAGTGAGTCGATAAAACAAATTATTCCCAAATCGCCAAAAAAAGTGTAGACTTTTGAATAATATCCAATGAATATAAGCCAATACGACCAGCCCCGGCACAAATGTGAGAATTTATTTTATTTTAACAGAGTTTATAGCGGAAATTATTTTCAATGGATAAACGTATTTAAAACTATACGTGAATATTTGCTAAAATGTGGAGTAAAGTTATACTGTATAAATGCGACTCGCAATTTGGGTCCATGTTGCTAAGATTTAGTTTAATGCACGAAGCTCGAGGCTTGATGGACCGTACACAATCTTGTATGGAAACTTGCGTAGAGTTCGCACATTTGGCTAGCATGAGTCATATTGAGGTGTTGATGCTTAATTCAAATTTACAATTTTTACTTTTATATTGTTTGATGATATTGTTACAATAAGTTTCTTAAGAAGTTATCGAGGCAATTACAATTTATCTCACAGCGCTACTACATCAGTATTAAATTGCTCATGAGATAGAGCGGAGGGGATTGTATGAATTGATGAAGAATTCTCGAATTTTCTTTCACTTATATGTGGTACTAATCAGTATTAAATTCTTGCAACACTCTAATGCAGCCTAAATAACTATGATCTTACTGAATCTAATCCCTAAAATGAATATTCATTTTTATATGGACGACGCAGGAATAAATTTCGTTTTCTTGAGCCTTATGTCATAACACACAAAAACTACAGCGTTATCTGCAGTTCTGGGAAGCACTTCGTTATTATTTCTGCTATGTTTAGGAATCTAGTTGCAGAATTCTCCCTAGTGAGGAGAATTTGTCCACATTTTATCATCTTAGTGAGAGGGTGGCACATTGTGTCACTGAGGAGGCCTTCAGGATAAGTAATGATGATGATGATGATTACGGTGATGATGATGATGGTGATTATGATGATCATGATGGCAACGACAACTGTACGCTACTGACGACTACAACACCATCGACAACGTCGGATCCAAATTACCTGAAATCTTGATTTAATGCCAACATTTCTGGACCCTCCCTAGACAGCAAAAATCTTTTTCTATTGAATACGTTTTCTCTTAAATATTTCACTTTGTGCCTATTCTCAAAACGTTCATAGGTATTGAAGTACAGCTTCTTTGGAAGTGTATTGCCATAGCACATAGTCTACTACATATATATATTGTCTGTATGCGACAGGGAAAGCACTTGTGCGAACATTTCAGCGGTTGGCTTTTGAGTAATATAATGTCCTCAGAAACTCCTTATGTCAGTGCTTCAGTATCCCGCTACCAGCTTCTCTTCACATAAGAGTTCATGAGCCTGTATAACCGTATTACCACAATCCTCTTCCCTCCCTTTTTATTTACCTTTTCGTCCCTGCAGTTGACTGTTTCTTCCGAATGTAATTCTCTGGATTACATATGAGCTGAGACAAGGACTAAATGCCCCATTCCGTTCACATTTTCGATGTGAATGAACATTAATTTCGGGGTTGATTGCTGGACAATAATACGAACTTATACTGAAATTTCCACTATGTCGTCCCGTCCCTTGAATACTGCGCAGAATAATGTAAGGTAAGTTTTAGGTACGGAAGTCTTCAGATTATATATATATACCTTCATCTATATTGATATAGATTATAGACCATCATAGCAATTTGAAGGGAGCAATTGCTATTTGATTGAACAAAACGAGTTTGTTAAGTTTAAGTGGTATCACGGAATAAAGTTCTCCACTTCGTTGATAGTTACAGACTTTACGTGGATTATTCCTGAGTATTTGATCCTTGTGCAAGTTTATAACTCTTAGAAATATTATTATTTGGTTAGAAATCAAAGCTAAACCTACCTTGAAAGTTCATACTTATAGTAAGTGCACTTAGTCGTGATTACTGTAGTTGAGCAGTTTATAATAAATTGTCAAGCTTAAGATATACTAATGCTTATTCTTGAAAACGCACATAATACGACATACAAGAAGTTGTCTGCCTGACAAAGAAAACAAAAAATTAATAAAAACAAAAAAAATGTTATCAGCACTCTTATTCCAACGATAACCCTTTTTATCCTTTGTGTAATACGATTTCCGGCAATCGAAATCTTAATTATTGGATGCCATGTCTCCTCCCAGCAAGCCAGTTGCTAAGGTTTGAAAGGAGGAAATTTCCTTTGAGGACTAAATCCATTAAATACAGTGCGCGTAGAGCAACAATCTATGTGATTTTATGACTACAATTAAGGAAGAAGAATGATTGGCGGATCTAGTTAAGGGGGGGGGGGGGTCATCTAACTGCAATTAAAGTTAGCAAAAGCAAAAGAAAACATCAAACGGGGGCACAACTTGTGCAGCGCCATAAGTCGCTTAGTTTAGCTACGTATTAATGCCGTGAGCTACTAGCAAAGTTTCCCCAAGTGGTGTGGATGGTGTGTTATTTTTTACAAAAAGTCACTTTATAATAGAATAGTAGTTTAGGGTGCAAACTGCAGTAGTAAATCAAACCAAACTTTCCTCAGTTTTACACAGTAGAATATATAGGGTGTTTCGCACTAGGAGGTCAGAAGAGCGGGAGGTGATAGTATTCAGATAGATGAACAATAAATTGTATGGCAGGGGGGGGGGCATATCAACCGTTTGGGATTTACAGGGTGATTAAGAAAAATAACTAGTTTTTCACAAAACATCCTAAATCTTAAAAACTACAGGGTTCATGGTCACAGGTAGGAGGTAGCTCTTTAACAGTTATTAGCTCTAAACCTATTCTCAAACCTATTTTCAAACCTATTCTCAACGATAATTTGTTCCCTTAGCACGTCATTTTACAAAATATCGTCTAATTTCGGTGTGACCTGAATAAGTTATGAGTTAATAACTGTTTAAAGGCTGGTGTTAACACATAGGTTATGATAGGTCAACTTAAAGAGAAGAGCCTACAGTTTACAGTTTTTATATAAAAAAAAGTTATGTTAACGACCTTTTTGCGAAAATAATAGAGGTTGAATTAAAAAAAAGGTCGGAAAATCCAAAATTTTGAGTTTAGACAACCATAATTCTTGAGGAGAGAGGGGTATGGGGCTGATTGACCAGTTGTTCGAAAGGTGGAGTTCTGCATACAATGAGCTCCTAACTGCGACCATGCACCCTGTAGTTTTTAAGATACAGGGTATTTTGTGAAAAACTAGCCTGTTTTCTTAATCACCCTGTAACTTCCAAATGGTTGATATGGCCCCTCAGTTATACAGTTTATTGTTCATCTATCTGAGTACTATCACCTCCCGCTCTACTGACCTTCTAGTGGGAAACACCCTGTATAGTATGCACTGCTCGATATGCTATTTCATGCGGGTACAATTTTTTGTGACAAAAATACTTCTTACCATTGGCGGGAAGTTGAAAATTGATTTCAATAAAACCTTTCGAATTTCTGTTGAGTATTTATGAATATATTGCCTTTGGTAAAACACTTTTAATCACTAACTAACCCAAATAATTAATTTAAAAACATTTATTTCGACGAACCCACTTATTTATTTGTTGTTTGCAGTTCTCTCTCAGTTGGTACTTGGTGCTTAGATCGAAAGAGAACGCTATATAGAAGTGAGCACACCTTCTGCAGTGTATTTCCATGGACGTAGTCAGTCCATATAATATACTATATGTCATATATTTGCTATACACTAGCCGAATTATTTTATTCCGCATCCAACCAGAAACCGTCTTGTAGAGAGTCCACCTCCTTAGTACACTATCAGCAATATCTTCATATAGTTAACTATTCAGAAAAAATAATGAACACATATAGAATATTTCTATTTGCATAAATTGTGTACAAAACTGTTATTATGTCTCCCTCTAGATGTAATTAAATCTAATACTTATTTCTAAGCAATGCCTTTATCTGTTTTAAGAACGAAACTCGCCTCGCCTTGGATCGGCAAGTATATCTTCAATTGATCTTCCGTATATACATTTCCTTGGATCACTAAACCATTTTGCAAGTACCTACTTCTCTGTTATAATACCCCTCGCTTTCCCTAAACTTTCTGCATCTCGTAGAGTAAGCGATGATTTCTATTAAAAAAGTTATTTAAACAAGTTCTTCTAGGTCGACCATATTTTAAAGATATCTATCTCTAGTCACTTTTTAAAAAATTTAGCAGGAGTATAGCAATTTTTGAGAGGGAGCCAAAACTTTGCAAGTGTTGAACACCATTTGGAAAACATTTTTTCTTTTACTAACGTTATTACTGAATGATCACCCTTTGTGTGGTAGGTTTCAGACACTTTTCCATATAACCTATCCTGAATAATTAATTGATTGAATGCCGTACTTAAGAGCAGCATTTCTGACTTCATTTATACATAATTCAGGAAGAGCCATTTTAATTTTGTCCTATATTGATGTTTCTTCGCGATTACTCTATTTCTGAAGCCTTTTCCTTATCCATATTCATAAATTAAATTAAATTAAATGGCTTTAATAACACTTGAATAGCATATGCTAAATAAAAGGAAACATTATAGAAAAACGTTGGAAAAAATTTCAAAATATTTAGTAGGATATAATTTACGAGTACTGCTGCTTGGCCAGACAGGTTCTGTTCTGATACACTTATCATTTCTTTCTGATGTTAAAGTAAGTTACATCAAACAATGTATCTATAATTTACACATCACATTCATTTCTGACTGCAGAACATGAGAACGGCTATTAGCGAGGCAAACGTAACAATCATACATAGCTAAGATAATGCTAAGAATTTTATAAATGTGCAATATACGTCTGGCAAAACGATTATATCCAAGCTTATTTCCTGAAATATTATGAGATTATGTCTGATAAGCGGAAGCTTTTGAAATGAACACAAGCTACTGCAACTTACTTCAGATGAGTTTCATCAATTCTTGAGCAAAATTCTACTGATCTGCTACATTGAAATCAATTGACAAGACGTCGGCGATAACTTTCCTACATAAAGAGTTACAAATGATTCAATTTGTTAAAGTTTTTCTTGGTGCAAGTGGCAAATTCATTCCTTTTCTAAATATTGAAATATTAAGTAGAAAACACAATTATCCACCAAAATAAATTACTATTTCATAAGATACGCCATAGCATGTAAAGACAATTTGCGCGAATAAATCTCATCAGAATGTTCGTCTGATTACTCATGAGGAGTCATTGATCATCTCATCAAGATTTGTCTACCAGGGTACATTGTAAGTAAAATTTGCAGGCATTGCTAGAATGAAATCTCACACTACTATTGAATTTTACCTAAACCTATTTATATAAACTTATGTGTAATAATTTGAAATAAGAAAATAATCGCACTTAAAGAAAAATGTAGCAAAGTATACAGATTTAGATAGATGACAAAGTAAAACTTACGATTCCCTATTCTATCGCAGAGAATAAGTTAATCAATAGAACAGAACCTGAGTAGATTCAAATAGCTGTGGCTACCATATCGAACGGTGCAGGTACAGATAAGCATTTTCACTTTAGTTTTCAATTTTTCAACAACGAGCCAAAACTCTGAAAAAAGCAAAAAAAATACGTCTATTGTAGCTTTCGTTAAACGTCCACTGCCAAAAGTGCAGAGATTGTCGAAAAATAAGAAGGTTGAATTTTAGAGAATATGAAAACGTACACTAGTAGCTTTTCTGCTGAATTAAAAATTCCGAAAGTTGCTTTAACTCAAAAGTTCGATAAATTCAAAAATGAGAAACAGAGCAGATTGATATTTTATTACTCTTTTTTTAGATATATATAAATTCCTGTAGTTATGCTTTTGTTACTGTTATAAAACCTTTTTGGAAATCACTGATTATGTAAACAGGATTAAGGGTTATATTAGCTGAGTTATTTTATCTCCGTGATCTAGATTAGAATCAGATTAAGTTAAAAAAACGAACTAGATCATGGCGAAGAACTTTGAGTTTTAAAAGTTTTTAGATTATCACTGACGTTTTTAAAGGTAGGTATAATGACATTTTGAGTAAAAAATTTGAAAATATGGCTGTATTAGATGAAGAAATTTTCTGGGATATAGAAAAACTTCATAGAACTTATATTTCACGAAAGAATTTTACTACATGTGGTACACTTATTAAATATTTCCGCAGTTACTTTCCACATTATAAAAGAAAGACTTGTCTTCGTCATAATCTTCTTCAGAAGCAGAAGCGAATTATGAGAAAGTTCAGAATTTTCCAAGAACGATACAAAATTATAGCAACATAGATTTTAAAGCTAATTTAAAATTTAATCGTTTAACTATAGGTTGAATATATTTTGTTTTTGTAAGATTTTGGCTGCAATTATTGTATTCTAATTGCACAATGCCGTTTTAGGGCGATATAACACATGCGATTTTTATCTCAGCAGAACCACAGACTATATAGTAGAACGGTAAGAAGATAGAAAAAAAAACTTTGACCTGAAAAGAAATTTATGCTTTTCTTCTGTACATGGCCAATGACCTGATGAAGCTGCGAGAAATGCAATTAACGTCGAAAGAATAAAGAATAACCCGGAGCCCCCGCTGCAAATAAGGAAAGGTACTTGAACAGAAATCGGTATTCGTTCTTGTCTTCAACGACTTGTCAACAGCAAAACGAAATTTATTGATATATTTTGCGGTGAGACAGGTAGTCTTCATGACAATCGAGTACTTCGAAGTTCGGCTTTGTACGCATTTAAAAATACTGGCTACTTGGATAATACTCAGCACCAGTTTAATAAATTACATTCATCTGCACGGGTAATCGTGCAACAATCTTTTAGTTTTTTAAAACCCCGCTTGAGAAGGCTTTTACATTTTAGGAGTAAGGTTCAATAAATATGATTGTGAATGTTAATGTGTATTTTACAGAATATTTGCATTAATTAATAACCAGAGATGTAATAAACGCAAATTAATGTGTATGGGATTTAAAAATATATATTTAACATTTATAAAGTCTTTATATTTTTTTTTCT
Organism: Dioctria rufipes; assembly: GCA_963924295.1. NCBI lineage: Eukaryota > Metazoa > Arthropoda > Insecta > Diptera > Asilidae > Dioctria > Dioctria rufipes. The sequence goes on along the minus strand of CAWUPM010000716.1, from coordinate 214,502 downwards.
TTCTTTTTTTTTAATTAATTTTCTATGTAAAAACATTTAATTTTTAAGCCAAGACAAGAAATTTATTTATAACAATGAAACTTCCAAAAGTTATCAGTATACTTCAAAACGTTATTAATAATACACCAACGACGAAATGGATGTTTCTGCAAGAATTTATGATAAAAAACCTATACTTTACTCAATCCGATACTAAAATAATGTTAAATGGATGTCTGCTACTGAAATGGTATAAATATAAACTTTCCAATATGGATGAGAACTATGCTGCAAGTCCTGCGGGAGCCGAACAATATACGGATGTTGTTGGCATAATACTCACTAAAGAATTCAGGTCATTAGCAGGTTATCAGATTAGGCAGATTAGGAATTCGACTATAGTGGGAGCATTGTATCACAATAAAAATAGTGAAGACTGGAGAGGATACTATAAGGATAAGTTATATATGCGAGTAATAATGTATTCGATTCTATCCCGAAGGCAAACGTCGTCTTTTAATGGAGGACTTAAATGTTCAAATTAACCCCAACAACAACAGCTTTGAAGACATAGGTTCATGCATTAAGAGTAACGGGGACCTATTTACATATTCAGTTTTGCGGCTCTTACCAGCCTAGTGGAGGTAGGATAAACCTCAATCATAAACAGATACAGAAAAATATATTTTTTGTATTCTCAGATGGAAAACTATATTTTTTAAGGCGTCTGAAATTTCGGATAAGTACACATAGAAAGCTATCACCATTTTCTCATAGCTATTATCAAGCCAAGGATCTCCGCATTGCAGTGTCCACCGTGACAAAATAAGGAAAATATCAGACCTGGAATTAGAATCAGAATATATGACAAACATCGCCAACAGAGAACTGCATTACCGAAATGCTAGATATACTCGTAGAAAGAAGAATGCGACAGTAATGTAGGGAGGATTCCTATACAGCGATGAAAGCAAAACACAAATGTGAAAGGTTTCTGGAAAGACGGATAAAATTAATCCAGAACATAAATAATTAACCCAACTCTATCCGAAGCTATTAAAAGATGGCCCGTACAAAAGCCGATATTTTATGGAAATACTAAAATTTCGTAAGCCCAAAATCTTCGTCAAAAGAGCAACTAATTCGTAGTAGAAAAATTAGCCTGAAAGACTTATTTTACCTTGGTGGCAACAAACAAAAAACGTATATATGAAAGGTGAACTTGGTTTTCAGATTGAATTTTCAAATAGGCTCAAGCTGAACCAAAGAAGTCGAGAAGTGGCAAAGCGCAGATTATAATTGTCGTTGAATTTCACTTTGGGATTTATTTGGAGAACAGAGATAGTTGTGTAGTTTTCCCTTAAGAATGTGTCCAGATAGAGGAAATCTTTTTAAAACTTTCGTCAAGATGGTAGAAAACTAAAATTTTGCCGGTAACTTCCTTTGCATGAAAGTAAACTTACTACAAAATCCACAGCACCTAACAAACATAATTTAATTCGCAATACACAGCACCACGTCTAGGATTAGAGCATAATCTGACTGCTCACTGAAATTTTGCGTGAAATTTATTAATATTGTCGATATTTTGGTTTAAAAATTTTGCCGATCTGAATGACAGCTTACATCTTATCCAGCCGTGTGTTCAGGTGTACACATGCCGTGCGTTCAGCCACACGCCGCAGAATGTCACATAATGTCACATTTTTACACACCATGTCGTTTAGGCGACCGAAGCGTTGTCATTTCCCCAGCAAATCAAAGCACATCGCAGCGTTCAGCTGCCCAAAATGTGCGCACCGGTGTGCACATTTTTACGCTACGGTCTGTTAGCGTAGTGTCTTGGTGCGTTTAATAATTTTGACGTTTAATGTGGTTATTCTTTCACGCGGTGTTTTCAAATTAAATTTAAACAAAATAAAAATGGAACAAAGTTATAATTTTGTTTAAATGAAGACAGTTCATTTTTGCAAAAGGAAAATACGGTTGGTGTTTTGAATGATGGTAATAATTCCGTAATTTAGTAAAAAATTAATTTTTTAATAAAATAATTTATTTCAGATAATGAAATCGTTTCATCCAAATCAATGGAAAAATTTTGGAAATGATGAAAAACAGTTGTTACAGAATAGCGGAGGAATTATTACCTCAAACAGAGAATATTTTAGAGAAAAAAATTTTCAAAGTTCGAGATGGTAAAATCATGAATTAATTTCGATTTTCAATTAGTTTTAATTAATCGATTAATTTTAATTCCAGATAGTAACACGTCATGGTCCAGACCCGCAATATTGTTGCTCTTATCTGTATATAAAGATAATGCGGATAAAATTGGCAGCTCGGCAATCCGAAATTCTGCAGTATGGAAAGAAATTTCGAAAGAGCTAACTTCCGCAGGACATTGCTATACTTGTCAGCAATGCAAGTGGAAAATGTCCTATCTAAAATCCAAATACATGAGGGCAAAGGATTCAGCTGGTCCAAGAAATTCAGGAGGAGTTAGATCCTCCTTCCAGTTCTTTAACGAAATGGAAGACATTTTTGGAAGCAGTCACTCCGTGCAACTACCACAACAAGCCAGTTCATCACGATATCAACCTGTTCGTCCACAAGCGCAGGAAATTGATGAACTGGAAGAACCCGTTGTTGTAGTTGAGCCTCCAGTAAGAAGGAGAACGATTACCCATGTTTTAACTTCCGCATTAGAAACGGCGGAAGCAAATAAAAGTAAGCGTCATGCCGAAACATGGAGGCAATAAACAAGCAAAACGAATTGTTAGAGAAGGCCACTGACAGCTACAGGAAAATGATGGCAAAGTTGATAGAAAAGTTGTGAAAGGTTGCTCTCCGTATTAGTCTTTAAGTCAGCCTCAGTGAAGGGGTTTTAGTTTTTTTTACGTTGTGCATTGTTTGTTAATCTTAAGCTTTTTTGTTTTTTTTTTGTAATACGTTTTTGCAGTTCATATGGTGACTTAGTCTAGGTAGGCTGCTTTTGCCACAATATAGTGTCTCAATATTGGTATGGTATATTGATGACTTGTGATTTGTGTTGATTTTGATATAATAAAACAGAGTATGTTTTAGAGAGTCAAAGTTTTTCTTTTATACTCGCTCCTTGATATACTTCGGCACCTGCCCCCAATATTATATAAGTCCTATGCTTTGAGAAGTCTTCAAAATGTACCTATGCTAGCAGCAGAGCAACTGTAGTGTCGCAAAAGATAAAGTTAGGCTAAAAAACTCGTATCTCGTGTTAATGACTGCTTTTAAAATTAATTATAAATTGCGCCAAACTATTTAGTGAATGATTTGAGATATGTTAGTGAGATACATACAACATAAGGAACGCTAACAAATTCAGGATAAAGACACAAAATCAGAAGATGAACAAGGGCTTAAAGATGTATAATAGTCGATGAAATTTAAATCGAAAGAAACATTTAAAAAAATTTATATAATATAAATATTAATAATTATACATTGCAAAATAAATATTTAACAATATGTATATTCGATATATTTCTGCAAATTGATGCTATCTTCTCTTCTTCCCCTGTAAGAAAAAACTACAATGAATATTTTTTAAAGTATGAACAGTTTTTACAAAAATCATCATTTACCTTATTTCTGCATAGACAAATACATAACATACATTTCAATTTAATTATTCCTTCTAGCCCAAAGATAATCGGCCATTGAATTTCTTTCAATCACCCCTGCTTGTTGAATTTCCATACTTTCTGGGTTCTGTGTTTCAGCATCACTTGGGATATTTTCATGTGCATAGCTTTCACCATCAACTAAATATTCCTCAATATAGCTGTCATTAAAGGTTAAGCACACATTATGCAAAACGCAGGCTGCCAAAATTGTCGCTGGAATTTGCTCTGTTAAATTCATGTCAATGTACCTTAATCTGCGGAATCTTCCAAACAGAAGAGCAAAACTTCTCTCTATTACAACACGAGAGGAAGCATGTTTCGTATTGAAATATTTCTGCTTGTCTGTAAGCCTACCACGACTTATGTAAGGAGGAATGCACCATGTGAGAAAAGGGTAAGCCTTATCACCAAGAATTTTCTCTCCTGTTGAAAAAAAACTAGCTCGGTTTGCTGTGACATTTTCATACAAATCGGAGTTTTTGAAAATTCTGCAATCATGAACAGAGCTTGGGAATCCAATGAAGCAGTCTAAGTACTTCATTTTGTGATCACAAACAGCTTGTAGTGTTACGAAAGTGAAGCATTTCCTGTTTGTATACGCTGCTTTTTGCTGACGTGGCACTTTTGCAGGTATGTAGCATCCATCAATTGCTCCAATTACACCAATCATATCAAAAGACTCAAAATGTGCCTTTATTTCTTCTTTTTCTTCTGGCGAAGGAAATTTTATTATTTCACTTGCAATTTTATTTAGAAAATCTATGATTCTGAAAAAACAGCTCGACAAAGTTGATTTTGCTAAATTAAATCTTTCTCCAACCGACCTATAAGTTCATTGAGGGTGTAAAACAATATTCAATAGATATATGTATATATTTTTATTACCTGTATGATTCAGGAGTAGCCAACAGCCAAATAACTGCAAGAAGTTGTTTTTTAGCATTGACGCTACTTTTAATTTCGTCAAGCCGGAAATGATAAATTAATTTCCCAAGCAAAAACTCATAAACCGCTCTGGACACTCGGAAATTGCGTTGAATTTATTGGTCGGAATACTTGCTAACAATTCTTTCCACATAATTCTCTATCCTGTTGGGTTGTGTTCTTTGTAAAGAATCAATTCCTGCTCTTATAATAACATCATTATCATCATCGTCCTCCAGTTGAATAGCAGATGCCTTTGTAATTTTAAAAATTTATTATTTACATAAATGAGTTCGTGATTATTACCATACCTGAAAATAGGCAATTCGTTTCAAAAACTCATTTGAGGTTTCAATTGCACCGAGTAATGCAACTTTGTTATTCATTTCCATTTTATTTGCAAAATGTTCACTTTAAATTACACTGACAACTTTCGAAAGTGACGTTTCGGATCGAAGTGCACACCAACCGTTCAGATGACAATTCGGTGTGCGGTGTGTATCCCTACTTTTTCAAGTCACGTGACATGCACATCACAACGCTTCAAAGCACATCGGTGTGTGACACCTGGACGCACGGATGGATGTGCTTTTAGCACAACGGTGTGCACATCACATGATTAAAAAAGTAGGGATAGCAACTGAACGGTTGGTGTGCACTTCGATTCGAAATGTCATTTTTGAAAGTTTTTTAAGAATATAACTCCGCTAAACGTCAAAACTATTAAACGCACCGAGACACTACGCTACTAGACCGTAGTGTAAAAATCTGCACACCATGTGCTGGGGAAATGAAAACGCTTCGGTCGCCTGAACGACATGGTGTGTAAAAATGTGACATTATGTAACATTCTGCGTGCGGCTGAACGCACGGCAGATAGCGACTTGCCAAATTCCAGGTTTCTACGATCCAGGTGACTTTAACTCGAAAAATAGGTCTCTTCACGTACTTGAATTTGGATGCATTAAAACATTTTCACCCAGAAGCACCCAAACTCTGTTCACGTACTCAGAAAATTGGGGAAAATATGTAGATGTCAAACTTCACCTTCAATAAACCCAAGAAAAAACTCGGGGTAACTGTGTAAAAACTGTGAAACACATTAAAAATTTTAAATCGAGAATTGTCAGAAGTTTAAATTGTCAAAGGGAAAATGGAAAAGCGGCAGAATTTTAAACTGATTTGCACTGTTCGCCCAGGTCGTGGATATGTTATGTGTGGCATTTTATTTTCAAATTTGTTTGCTTGACAGTTTACAGTTGTCACTTTCGCTTTCTGTCCAAGAACTTACAAAAGTTGTTGTTTAGACGTCACGTGACCTGTAATTAGAATAGACTCTGCTGGTGGCGCAGGGTCTTGTATTTTAAATGAGGAGGTATTGCGCTTACCACTGGTGGGGGCGCAAAGTAAGAACTAGAACGTGCTACTGTAAATCTTTAATCAAGACTGTGACTTTCTTACATTTACATTGTTTTTATAATAACTAAATTTTACGAACTAAGCAACTTTGTATGAAATGAACTTAATAAAATACACTTAATGAATAATGTCTAGTAAGCAATATTGTCTCGAGTTCAATAAATTATTGTGAGCAATTGCTTATTTTGCGCAATTTGCCTAGTAAGCAAGAGTTCAATAATTATTGCGAACAATTATTGCTTATTTGCGTTATGCTGGGTTTTTTGACCTTTTTTAAATATCTACACGCAGATTTATTTAATATGGTTTTATGTCAAATTTTATGTTCGCGTTTCTTTATGTTCACGTTTGAACAGTTGTTCATGTACTTTCCAAATTTGATAGCTTTCCCTCCTGCATATTTTCACACAAAAAAGCACAAGAACGAAAACACCCGAGAAATACGTGAACAGACCTTTTGTCTGCCTGTGAAAACTATGTATATAAAACTATGTAAAAAATATTTATGTTCCGTTGTAGTAAAGACAACGCACAACGTATCATCTCTTGGCAAGTCCATTTAATTATATTGTTTTTAATTTTGTACTAAAATCATCTGAAATACATCCCTACTTCAATTTTTTGTTTTTTTTTTTTTTATCATACGGTTGAATAAACCTCAGTGTATTCGGACATCCTAGAAATACGTAAACCACAGAGAAAATCTTGGCACACGTAATTCTTAGAGAGTTTTTGCTATGAAAATTCATAGCGAAATAAGTCAATCTGAAATTGACTCAGTTTGCTGCTAAGTCTGCAGCTCGAGAATTGAATTTCAGATTGACTTATTTCGCTATGAATTTTCATGGCAAAACTCTCAATGAACTACTAGTCCTACATAGGGCTAAATCTTGTTAGGCATTCAAGTAAATAAGTAGTATTTCTCTTCATATAATTCACACTTAAAACTTATTTCAAGTCTGTATAAATGGTCAACTTGGCTGTTTGCTTTGGCGTATACGGCAGGCAGGAACCAAGCCGTACTGGCAATTATACGGTTTCTGCTTATATGAAACGCCCTATTTTTGCAACGAAATTTCTTTTTTCAAAGAGTTTCGTTTGCATACAGAGTTTTTGCCACCCGTAATTCTGTTAAAAACTGTGGGTGCAGTCAACCACACGATAGGAAAGCAGTATGCTGGGTCTTTATCATAACTTTAGATACAGAGTTCTACATTACATCAGATCTACCAACAGATTTCAAGTGAATACCGAAGTAAATAAAATATGTTTATGATAGCTTCACATATTTTTTTTTTTCGTTATAAAAAAAGCCTTTGTTACACCTCCATCCGTACAAAATTCCAAATTAGTATTTCTGGCTTAATGCTCACTACACACTATCGTTGTATTACCCTGTGGTCATCGAACAGCGTTCCCTGACCGACGATAAAAAACAGCAGTGTGTCTGTGGATGGTAACGCTGCTGCGGCCTTCGTCACAGAGGACTTGCGCCGCACGGGGATAGTGTGTGCCATCGTTCGTCATTAACCTAGAGTAAGGCCAATATCACACGAGCTTCAAAATGATCGCGCGTCAATTGTCCGTGGGTCATGACGAAAATATCGCTGTTGTTACACGAGCTTCAAAATGACCGTGATCCATGATAGGAGACTCGTTGTTGTCATTGTCACACGAGCGTAATTTTATCCACACAGTGGAAAATTATGTAGCTCTTTTCTATTAGTTATTTAGTTTCATTATAACTTATGATCAATATGAATGTCCCAGCGAAGGATATTTCACCAGACATTTCTCTTTGAAGCATCCTAAATTGAGGGAATTTTCAAGGCTACTATTATCAACTATTATCGTATGTCTTATTCTGATCTTTGTGCATTTTGTTGCTAGTATCCCAAAGATCTGATCTCTGGCGTATCTCCTCTATCAACATAAATTTTTCTATTCACAATTTAAAAGTTTTGCCCCATATCAAAATCACTACGCTTCTAATTTTAAATGACGCGCGACCATTTGACAGCTTGTGTGGCAATGCAGATGCCTAGAAGTAGTCCTCATTACGATCTACAGTTCTCGCGTTTTGAGGAGAGAACGCAAGGCCAAATTGGTCCGCAGAACCACAACGCGACCTTTTGGTCGCGGGCAGCTCGTGTATACAGCTCCATTATATGTACGTAAACTCTCGGCACGCGGTCCAAAGGGAGCGCGGCACAAGGCGTTCGTGTGACATTGGCCTAATAGTGGCGTAAGTAAATTGAAAGTAAAACGTTCTATGCAACCTTTAACAGCAAGATTCATTAATAAAGCTTCATTCATTGTACTACACGAACTAAACGACGAGTAATGTGGATATGATTGCAACGTACATCGTTCGTTGTTCGGACAAAGCTATTCGACGAACCAAGAGTAACGAATATTTCCTATACCACTCATAAAATTTAGTCGACCAAAAAACGAAGGAAATCTATATTAAAACAAGCTACATCCCCCGAACTATAGTTATATAAAATAAAATGTAAATGGAAGTCGTTAAGGATTTCTGCTACCTCGATAACATAATTACCGTAACTTGTGGTACGGAAGGAAGTGCCGCTTCGAAGTCGTCTGCTCCCAGCTAGAACGGATTTTGAACTCAACACAATATTACTGGTGTTTTAATTCCAAAATAGAGATAATCTTAATACTTACTGAAACATGGATCAATCCATAACCCGCAGTTTGCAAACTTCGAGTCCCAAAAATGCTGGACAAATAGAATGTCAAATAAAGAACGTTGGAATCCTTGTATGACGACAGGATCGCAGAAGAAATAAATGTAGAACTTTATATGTCGTAGAAGGGAAGAAAACATCTATCTTTGCCAAGCAGTTGCTCGATTTATAAACCCAGCTCATTGGGCGAACAAAGGCAGCGGTGCAGAAACACTGTGCAAGCAGAAGCCACAACTACCAAAGCAACCGTTTTCGTGCTATGCCCCTTTAGGATGAAAGGATCTAGAAAGCTGATGTTGATGATGATGTATGACCATTTTAACCATTACTCTTCATTTAAAGTGTATATTTTTGTATATTATCGTATCTTTATCATGACCTAAAAATATTTCCAAGTAGTTGTAAGTAACGCCAGGAAGCCATAAGTTTCCATGTTATAACAAGTATGCTTTACTGTGTACTTCATACTTTATTAAAAAATACAGCACAAATGATATCCAAGTAATAAATTCAAGTTAAACAAATGTATAAAAAAAATTATAAATAAAAGTGATGATCGACGACAAATCGATGTGGAAAATTTCAGCTCGATTGGATACCGAAAAATCGTCAATTTTGACTTTCTAGGTTCCGTGGTGTTAATATAAGGGATATAAAAAAGCAATTATAATATTAGAGAAAATGAAAGAAAAAAGAGTAAAATTGCAGACTTTTATAGAAGTGACAAATATTCATGGAAGTATATCAAGGAAAATAAATTAAAAATCAAAAAACTAAATACTAAAGCACTTATTATGATAATAACATAGTAATTTAAGTACCTAAATTATACATGCTGCTTACCGAGAAGCTCCGCAATCAAATTTTAATTTAAGATTGATAATATTAAGAGAAGTTCTCCACATGCATATTTTTCCAACTATACAGGTACCTACATATTAACAAAATGGGATAACAACATCCATTTGAAATTGCCTGCGGATCGTAAACGTTGAATTTGAATTGGCAAGGTATTCCATACCTGCGTGTTGTGATAACATTAGTTCGATGCTAAGGTATCAAAAGGCCACTTACACGATTGGAAGACATAGATCTTATATTATCAGCTAAGTAATTAGGACTTAACTTATTTATAATTCTAAACATCATCATTGCAGCTCATTATTTAAGATATATACTAAAAGTGCAGCCAAAAGTACTGCTTATAAATTGTGAGATATGATCAAAGCGTCACAGTTCATAAATATATCTTTTCCATGAATTATATAGATTATATTGAGCTTAACACGACAAATAATACATACATATATATATAATAATGCGTATAGGGAATTATAGGCATAAGCAAGACAAGTAGAATGAACCCACAATCCATTATAAACCTTACTCACAACTGAATTTAAGTAATTACCCCAACTAAGCTTAGCATCAGATATTATTCCAAGATTTTGAACCAATGCAGAAAATGGCACGGCAAAAATATAGTTCCAAACATAGTTATTTACCACAAAGCCAAGTTACTTTTAAAGTAAGAACCACGAGCAAATTTTCCACCGAGGGCCAGGAAACAATTTGTTTATTCGCATCATAAAGGATTTGTTAAAACCATGCAGAAACTATTTCCATTATTTATATTCTTACTTAGTGAAGGTGAAGAGACAAGAAAGAATTACGCGACATGAATAAAAAAAGTAACATGCTTAAGAAATCCAAACCAAGAAAACTATGAAATATGGAGCTACATTTGAGAGCACTTCAACATTAGGTACTTACTGGTCACATGTATGTAAGTTCATATGTATGCACGGTAAAATCTTTTAAGACTCCACACAATGCCAGAAACATTTTAAGGTATTTTTTTCCCACTCAAGAAATTCTCACCTTTCACTTGATTCAGAAACAAAAATTAATGCCTGGGTGTGTATCAAAATCCTACGAAATATAACCGCGCTCCAAATTAAATGGAAATGTTACATAGAACTCGAAAACGGTCTGAAATCATTAAAGGTTTTCTTTTTGATAAAAAGTTGCCCGTGGAAATATATATCATACAGGAAGGACTGACATACATTCTCTGGAAGAGTGAATAATGAGGCATAAGTGTCGAGGGACACCACCTTTAATGACTCATCAGATAATATAGACCTTTCTTCGATTTTTTGTCCTGACAAAATTCAAGAAGTAAATAGAATAACACTCAAAGGATGATTGTTTGTTTAATCATTAAAATAACCTGGCTATATGAGCAACAAAGTTTTTCAAAGCATGTCGAAATGAACAAACAATTAATAAAATACATTAAAAAAACATTTAAAATAAATAACTTTCTTAAATAATAAAAAGTGCAGTTTTTTTTCTTTCTCAGTGATATACACATGGAAAGTTTCGTTGCAAAATAAGAAACGCTATAATTCAGATTGAAGCTTAAAAGTTTGGGCATCCATAACTATAATCACAATTTTCTAACTGCAACTCATACCCAAACTTTTAAAATTTAATCTGTGGAGTAACATTTTTTATTTTGCAACAACAGTTTTCATGTGTATACCACTGAGAAAGAAAAAAATATTTTTCACTTTTTACTGCAATTTATTTACGAACTTTATGTATTTTAAAACTTTTTGAATGATACTATTTTCTACACTTTAGTCATAAATTCAATCCTCTCTCCCCACCATCGACTCACGCGCCTATACTCACGACTCCGTATTTTTGAATTTCGGCTCTCGAATCTCGATTCACGAAGATCGAATCTCGTATCTCCACTCATATCAAACATGGCCCAAACTGGGCAACGACAAGGGTAATACTTACCACCCCTACCCCAAAACCTCCAAAACGAAAGAATTTTTTGCCCGTCGGAGTGCTCCCAATTCACTCAATCTAAATAAAAAACAAGTAAAAAAGCTAGAATTGGTCTAAGACCAATTCTTATGATACCCTAGATGAATGCCCGTATTAAATTTCGTATGGTCACCGATCTATTCAAGTATTGATTTTGAAGTTGTTTTTCGCATATATTTCTAGAACAGTTTGTCGCACAGAAAAAATGGTAATAACCAATTTTATGGGATTTCGTATTCTGCAGAAGTTTTTAGTACAATAAAAATGTCTTGGACTGATCGTTTTGAAAGTATACGTAAAAAACCGAAATTTTTATGTGGCAACACCAAGAAGGAGTTTCCCGATTTAGTCCATTGTTGACATTTTATTTGCTAATGTAGTAAAAACATCATGTACGAAATTTCAGCTCTCTACGTCGACGCGTTCTCAGGCAGTGTCCAAATATATAGCGGAAAACGAAATTTTTATATGGCAACCCCACGAAGGAGTTGCCCGATTTGGCTCATTTTCGAACTTAATTTTACTTTTTTTTTAAAGTCTGTGTACAAAATTTCAGCTCTCTAAGTATACGCGTTCTCGAGTTATCGTGCGCACAGAAGGAAGGACGGACGGCCAGACGGACGGACGGACATGCAAAAATCGAAATAACTTTTAATATTATGAATGGGTGTCCAATCCATTTTGCTCTACCATCATTATTTCGAGGTGTTACAAACGGAATGACAAACTTAGTATACCCCTATGATTTCATCTAGGTATAACAACCTCATTTAAATCTATCGACGTTTACTACCCTAAGAGCAAAAATCATATAACTTATAAAGATATCGCATACCGAAGAAATTTCATGTACAAGAAAAATTTTTCATGGGATGTAGCTCTAGCAACGTATGTCGACGCATAGTCAGTCAACTAAATCGCTCAGCCAGCACTCAGCGCAGCCGCTCGACACAGCGCACAAGTAGTCAAGCCAACTTGAGTATCGCTGTCGCCTGTCGTTTTGTTGAAGTAGTTGGATTGTTTTTCGGTGGAGGGAAGGAAAAGTGACATTGCCACCGTCATCGCCCAAGCAGGAATTGTATGGCACTACCGAGCTAGGATTTGCGGAGTGCGGTGTGGTGTGACTGTATGCATAGTGATGGAAAGGATTCATGAAAATATTTATTTGCCTTTAATTTCATTTTGAGTTATTAGTCGAGTACATTGATTGTGGTATTTTTTGCAATGCTGTTATACCCTAGATGAGATCATAGGGGTATACTAAGTTTGTCATTCTGTATGTAACTCCTCGAAATAATGATCGTAGAGCAAAATGGATGGGACACCCACGCATAATATTAAAAGTTATTTTGGTTTTTGCATGTCCGTCCGTTCGCCTCCTCGCACGATAACTCGAGAACGCGTATACTTAGAGAGCTGCAATTTTGTACACAGACTTTAAATAGAAAAAGTAAAATTACGTTCGAAAATGAAACAAAACGGTAACTCCTTCGTGGGGTTATCATACAAAAATTTCGTTTTCCACTATATATTTGGACTCTGCCTGAGAACGCGATGACGTACAGAGTTGAAATTTGGTACATGGTGTGCTCATAGTAATAACAACAAAAATTTCAAAAATGGAATAAATCGGGCAACCCCTTCTTGGTGTTGAAATATAAAAATCGAGGATTTTAACCTACACTGTGGAAACGATCAGTCCTAGACATTTCTATTGCACTAAAAACTTCTTCATAATACCAAATCCTATAAAACTGGTTGTAATCAATTTTTCTGTCCGACCGTTCTAGAAATATATGCGAAAAACCACTTCAAAAAGCAAACTTGCATAGATCGGTGATCATACAAAATTTTCTAGGCCTATCATAAGAAGTGGTCTTACACCAATTTGTCATGAATCCACATCACCTTCTTCAGAATCATAACTCCCCAAAACCTTAACCCATTAATACACTCAGAAACAGGTGTCAACATTTCTCGGAGCACCCACAAGACAATAAAATAAACACGGCACAGCGAAGTAGCTACCGTTCACCAGAACGCAAACATGATATACGATCCGTTCTGAGTACTGACCGTCGGGCAGTCCTCTTACGTAATTATATGTTTGTTTATCATTTTTCATATGCTACTGGTGACCCTGAAAATTGTCTCTGACTGTTTTTATCATTTTTAATTGTTTTTGTGATATCCCAATTGTTGACCGATTTTTGAAATTCGAGCATTTCCGTTCAAGACGAAAAGCCAATTTTCTATTACTTCCCTGATTTTTGTTATTTGAGCGTTTCCAATTAAACAAAAATCAGAATTGTGATTTTCAATCGTTTATTCGATTTTTGTCATTTGAGCGTTTCCGTTTGGACAAAAATCGGAACATATGCATGCATATGGAATTGTCTATCCGAGAATTCCCACCAAATAGGGAAATGCAAAATCGACCAGAGAAGTTTTCCTAAGTTCAACGTGGATAGTCCCCCTAACCAAGGCCTCCAATGTTAAAGTGTCAAAAGAGTTCTTGTGTAAAATCCAGTATTTATCTGTTTAGTCAAATAAAGTCTTGTGTAAAATCCAGTATTTATCTGTTTAGTCAAATAAAGTTTTGAAAAGTAAAAGAAACTTTCTTGTAATTAATTGTGCAGTGAAGAATTAAACTCTCGCCCACGACTTCCCGAGTTTTTTATCGAAAACAAGTATAGGTACTATACCAAGTAAGGTTAGTGTAACAACAAGAAAAACTTATACTCCAAGCGGCGTGTAGCAAATTCTATTTTTTTAATTATTGAGATTAGATTTTCATATTAAAAATATTCATAGAACTCGTATTTATTTGTTTTAAACATATATAAAGTGATTTCTACTTCAAGGAAATCTGGCAATAAATGCAGTTTGGTACACTGTCAGAAATCTAAAAGATCAATTACAGATCTGCGATTTTTTAAATTCCCATGTCCGGATACAGTTCTTGGTAAAGCATGGCGTGAAAAGTGCGGTGTTCTCGATAGAAACAAACAGCCTTATATTTACCATTATTATTTTACTGAAGATTGTATTGTGAAAAAATATTTAAAAAGACATGCTGTACTATCCGTGAAAGTGCCGCATTAATAATACAAATAAAGACAGAAAAGAGAGAAATTTTTTTAATGGACAATGCTTTTATTTCCCAAATTGCTAAAAATTTATTAAAAAATGGAATATTTCCAATTTTATGCTGCAAAGATATAATAATTCTGCCAATCTTAAGCCAGCGTTCTACTCCAACCGGCAGTAATACTGCCAAGCTTAAGCCATCGTTCTACTCCAACCGGAAGTAAGACTGTCAGAATTTGGCCAGCGTACATGTATTACACATCAAGCCTGTGGAACAATCTGCCGTCATTTTGAAGTAAAATATTAAATTTAATTTTATTATTTCTAAAAGGTCAAATAAAAGGTCATATCAAAACCATAAAAAAATGAATGAAGAAATGGGGGGTTGAGGGTCCCATCTAGTGGGGGGGAATATACAGTAGTGATGAAGAATTTTATGTTGAAGAACAAACAAAGTGAGATTAGTGATTCTAATAGTAACAGTTTTGAAGTTTATATTTTTTTATATGTATATATTTTTATACATTTTTTCTGTATATTCTAATAAAAGACTACCTAATAAAACGTATGCAAGTCTTCTTTAATCACTTAACAAAATTTGTACAGAGTTGGCTACGAATCACTCTGTAAAATCTTGTAGCGATAAGGGTTAAAATTATGAATTTGATTTCAAACTGTTTCCAAATTCTTTTACAATTAACCCGCAGAAGAAAGCTCAAATCTACAATTGGAGTTAATAGACCCGCAGTCATGTGAAAAGACATGTTCATAAAACTTTTTCGGTCATAATTTAGAGCGCTTCTTAAGAGCTGCATTGAAGGGTTTATCTCTGCGGACAGCATAATGTTAAAAAGCAATGAACTGGGATAGGTAAAGGAAGCGCTACGAGCTTCCAGGGAAACGCTTCAGAAGGGCTCTTAGAGCGCTTTTTTTAAGTGGGTTTGACCACAACATAATTAGTTCAGGGCATTTCCAAGCATTTCCGAAAAATTGTAAAATTCCTTTTATATTAAATATGCATATGTATAAAAAATCAAAAAACAAATTTTTTTCAGAGGCCCGCCATAAATTCGCTTTTTTTAAATTTGGCTCGTTTCTTAAAAACTCTGCACCTATGATCTAAATTCGAGGGTATAAAAATATTTTCATGAATCCCTTCCATCACGACAAGGCTTCACTATACATACAGTCTAACCATACCGCAACTCCCAGCTCAGTAGAGCTCCAGCCAGACAATTCCTGCTTGGGAGATGATGGTAGCAACGTCACTTTTCCTTGCCTCCACCCACAAATAATCCTACTACTTCAACAGATTGACAGGCGACAGCGGTACTCAAGTTGCTTGGGATGTAGACCTACATCCCATGAAAATTTTTTCTTGTACATGGAATTTGTTCGGTATGCGACATCTTTATAAGTTATATGATTTTTGCCATTTTCACCATGAACGGCACTCTCTGGCACTCAGGCGATTAGACACAAAGTTTTTTAGCCAGGGGTTTCTGAGTTGATAAAAGTTATTTAATAAAAATAGCTAGCTAGTCCTTTGCTTGACAAGATTTTCGCATTAGCTTTATTGTGTTCCGTATAGGACAGAAAAATATCTCATGTCATCCAAAATGACTGCACTACTTCAATAATTAAATTAAATTCCTTTTGTGCGGCAGTAGATAAATATCGTTATCGTCGTCGTCATTGTCGTAGTCGAAGTAGTTCTCTTCAATATTTAGTAGCAGCCCGAACAATTCTAGGTATATCGATGCATGAATTTTATCCCTACGAAACTGCAGCCAGGACTCCACCTAAAATATTGTTTCGCCAGAGTGTGTGTGCCGTTGCGCCCTATTCTATTTATTTTCTCAAGTTCTGTGGTACTATCGTCAAGGACGACTCCTGCATATACCCGTACATGTAACTAAGCACGCAAAGCACCAAACCCTGCACCTTCTTTTGTCATTACGTAGTATACCAGGCAATTGCAGACAGCCAGGAGAAGGAAAAAGTAAATTGTTTAGTTGGAAGGGTGGTATTATAATAGCTCTAAAGTATAAAGTCAGGTCAGAATGACATTCATCCAACTGAATTCACACGGATTTTCATTTTTGCTGCCTCCTTTAATTGAAATAAAAATAACACACAGTGGACAGATAGAGCTAGATGAACTCAATTCAAAGATGAAAATAGAACACACTTTATGCTTCCACAGGAGAACAATAACAGAACAGAGTCCCACTGTGAATTATTTATGTTAGTTGAAAGGCGCTATAAGTATTTGATTGCAAGTTGAAATATGAACTAGATGGAGATATGGCATGTCGTTGTCGTTCTGGCACACAACAGTTTTACCACGATAGACATGAAAAGCCAAAGTTTGGTAATTTAGAAAGAGGAACCACAGGGAGACATCATTTTTAGGAATTGAAAAATTTGTGAAATTCTTATTAAATCTTTGCTCCTTTTGTCAGAGTGTTGTAAACAAGAAAATTAATTTTGAGATATTTCTCGTCGTCGTACAAAAAATATAATGAGAACAGGATTGGGTGTAAAGGCTAGTGGTATTTCTTAAGCTACTGGAGGAGATGTGTAAGATTTTATGTATATGATAATTTGTTATTTCCATTAAATTCTGTCCCAAAATACATGAATTCCTGATTTGACTCTGTCAATTATGAATGAAATTACTATACTTTACATAAGAGATGAATACCCTAGAGGTCTGGAGTGCATTAAATTTGTAGGAAACTGCTTTTTATATCAGTATTTATATCTATCTCATCAGCAAACGCAGTTTCGCATATAAATATAATCAATTAGCAGTTAGGTACGCTTGCTTGATAATATCAATCAAACATATGGTTACGTACAAAAAAAAAAAAAAAAAATACATTCGATTAGCTTTGTGGTGGAATCATTTGAACTTTCTAATTACCGAATAGTTTTTACATTTTACTTCCTTCCTCCTAACGTTATAGTATCCAACGATAAAATTTTTCGACTAAAAGAACTGCAACTAACTTCAAAGTAAGTTCCAATTTTAATTTTGAATAAATTCGAAAAGAGGAAAACAGGCATTGATTTCATTACATCTTATATTATTTCTTGAAACTTTTGAATTAGACTCCATAACATAAATTTCACGGCACACTTGCACTTTACGAAGATTTAATGGTCCCTTATGGATTAACAAAGGTTTTTCAGTACCGCAATAAATATAGTTACTATTCTGATTGTTGCTCATTCCATTGACAGCGTCATTCCTTAAGATTTTTTGGACAGAATTCAGGATCAATATTTATTTGGTTTATCATTACTTCACTATATTCTCTATATATATTCACATCTACTTTGATAGTCGTTTTCTTGAAGCCTATGAGTCATTTCAATTTCGTATATTTTATCAAAAAGAATACGCGGAAGACCTAATTTCTGAACACCAAAACGAACAAATGTGCTTGATTCTTGGTCGACATAGTCCCGTACAATTTGAATATTTCCGGGCATATCCGAAGTGTTGCATCTATCTGCCACAGCAACCAAATTGCCAGAAATACTTATAAAGGAATTGTCCAGCTAGCCCTAAAAATTTTTCGAATAGCAGAGTAACACAATTAAATAATTTTCTTACTCAGCGAGCTAAAAACGTAATTCTTAAAAATGGTAAGTGTTTAAGTGTTTTGCAGATCGTTTCTGTTATCAAATAGAGATGATCTCTACACCACTTCTCTACTCTACTTTACTATATTCTCTATTATATCTACTAAAGTAGCCTATTCACCACAGTCAGGTCGGCAAACTCATTAGTTAAAAGAGCCAAAAATCAGCAGCAGCCCGATTAAAATTTTTTGCGAACCGAATTTCTTTTCACAGAACCTGTCCAGAACCATAATTTTCGGACTCCGTCTAAACTAGCTGCTAAACATTAAATACAACCAGATATAATAATAATTGTCCTATTTGTTAACAAAAAATACAAAACACGCAATTAATGTGAACTATGAACTTGTATTTCCTTGGAAAATATTGATAAGTATAGTTCGTACCTATGTCGTTAATTTCTTCATTCTTCTATTACTTCTTTTTGTTAAGTAGGCAAATAAAATATTGCGGGTAATCTCTTAAAAAGGAACCAGTGGTATAATATATGCAGTACACATCCTTTTGTTGTTGGAAACAAATGTTCTAATAACTGAGTTCCTTATTGGTGAACTTAATTCGTTTATTAATTCCCTTACTCCGTCTTTGGTAAACCAAAATGGCTCAACAAATCTCGGTTCGGGTATGTTAAAAAAATCTGGTGCATCTCTTAAATTACGTTGGTGGATCCTTAGCATTTTCCTTCGCTTATTATTGCAATTCAAACAATTTCACAAAAATATTTATGAATAACCAACAATGACAGCATACAATAAAAGACAGGTAATTTCTTCTTTCTCAATTTCTGTTTCAAAATCGAAGACTTCTTCCAATCCCAAACAATTCACCACACTTTTCTCAACTAGTATATACACAAACCAAGAAATTGGTGGAGTTAATGAAGGTACACTGCTTGACGTCATCGAAGGGAGAATTTTCTCTTATAGAAACGAGCCGCAGATCTCATTAATCAAGCCTGTAGAGTTCCACATAGATCTTTCTGCTTACAATATACGCTTTGGTTATCAGCTACAATTCTTTTTCTCAAACGACATTGCCACCTTGTCAAATCATTAAATGCATACCTAATATTCAAGGTTATTTTGATTTTCCCATGTCAATCTGTCCGTCTGTCTGTGCTGACAGTAACTCGAGAACGCATTCATTTAGGAAGCTAAAATTATGCACACGGCCTTTAAAATAAAAAATGATAGAAATCGTGTACTTCTATACAAAAATTTTGTTTTTAATTATAAATTTGCCTAAGAATGCATTGACGTAGCGGGCTGAAATGTTGTATACGGCTTTTTAATAAAAAAAAAAAGTTAAATACAAGTTCAAAAATGAACTTAATCGGCAACCGCTTCTTGGTGTTTCCTTAAGAAAATTGAGATTTTCTACGTTTTGTCCAAAAAACAAAGATCATTTCGTAAATATAACGTGACGTTATTACGACTATCAAAAACCCGATAAATTAAATAAACGCGCGTAAGACCAACGCCTAAATCGAAACGTGAAGTTGAAACTGGTGATATTCTTATTACCAAGTTTCACTTATTGTAAAAAAAAATCTTGCACCTTACAATATTGCCTCTTATATATTACTCCGAAGTTTATCACATCTTAAAATTAACTCTGTATGTATGTGTGTATGCTTGGAGTAGATAAAAGTAGCTTTGCTCCCAGTATGTGTGTGTGGAGTAGCTAAATTAGCTTTGCTCCCAGTGTGTGTATTTGGAGTAGCTAAATTAGCTTTGCTCCCAGTGTGTGTTTGTGTTGAGTAGCTGATGAAGGTCAACTCCTCAAATAATGTAAATAAGTGTAATTTCCAATTTCACAAAAAAAAAAAAAAACACAAAACACAAAAATTCAAGTCACTTAATCTAATACTTCTTAAATGCCTGAAACGTGAAAGAATTAAATATAATAATATATATAGAATATAAAATAAACAAATTTCCACCTTCTTACAAAAAATTATAGAAAGAAAGATAGCAATAACAAAAAAAAAACACACCAGCAAGAAATTCTTAAATTTCTTACCTAGTTTCACCAGCTGCGCCAATTGTCGTGTCCCCAAAAGAAATCAATAAGCAATCCAATATTTAACAAAACAATGCCCAGTCAGGGAAGGCGGTTTAGGTCTCACCAATTTGGTCGTGAAGTTTCGATGTCTCCAAGTGCGAGCATTCCAAGGAGTGTTCTGCCGTAGAGACACCTTAATTTCTCAGCTATGGGTGAATGCACTGGGGGGTCGTGGTACGGGAGAATTTTACTACCTTCTCTCTGTCCGCGCGTCTTATCCTATTGACTGGTCTCCGGATATGATCTCTACGATTCAAACCTGGGGCAGAATCAGGCCGGAATTTCATCTAGAATGGAATTCCATTAGGTACGAAGAATTCAGAAAAATTCCAGTGGATTTTAATCCTGAATTAACAGATTCACTTGTTCATAATGCTCGGGGAATTGTTTCGGGATTGCCTCCTCATGCTGTCCTCGGGGACATCATTGATGTTACCGGAGGCGGCAGGATTCAGTCCGCTACGCAGGTCTTACGTAACGTGGCTGCTTCTGCTCGGGAGAGATTTCACCGGCTTCGCAGTAGTGACCCTGCTGTTAATCTGGAAGATGCTTTCGTGTGGAACAGGCCACCACACACCTCCTTTGGTGCACTGACAACGCGGTTGCTTCGCAATGTGTTTGTTGGTGTCAGTCAACAGGGGTGCGTGGGCTTGCTTAGATGGAATGTTCACCTCGGGGTGGATATGGGCGTAATGGGAGGGATATCGAGTAGAGTAATCTACAGCTATCCCTCTAATTACAAAGACGCAGATATAGCTTTCAAGCTACTGCACCACAGTCTTGTACATCCTAACCAGTTGTCACACATTGATCGCCGGGTTCAGAGAATGTGCACGGTCTGTGGGGGTGATGGGACTCTGTTTCACAGGTTCTACGCTTGCCGAGCTCTGCAGAATTTAATGGATTTGGTGAAACAATTGTGTCAGTTGGTCCATCCGTCTTTCGGCATTACGCAGACATCGTTTCTGTTGGGACCGAGGGCATGTAGTCAAGTGAATAATTTGATCAGCTTCGTCTTAACGCTAGCTAAGTCAACGATTCACTTGTACTACATGAGAGCTGGTACTGGTAATCATAACACTAATACAACAGTACACAACGGAGCACTAAAGCGTCATTTCGTTGCCAGGATAAAGAAGCGGTTGCGCTTCGAGTACCTGGCGGCGGATGAAGAAACATTTAACTGCACATGGCAACAAATTGCATCCGTGCGGGACGGAGTGCTCATTCTTCACTGGTGATAATAGGCCGTAGCATTTGTGGCAACTTTTCCACGGAGCCTCTCTTCGCTTTGGAATTGCCACAAACGCTACGGGAAGGGTAAGCATAACGTCAGAGGTCGTGAACTGAGTTGACAATGCGGTCATCTTGCAAACGTGGAAGCAACTGCAGGCTGGCCTCTCGGGACCCTATCGGTTACGTGCTAAATTTTTCGTACGTTCGACATTTTACCCCTTTATGCTCATTCGGTTTCGGTTCGAGTACCTCAAAATTTCAAATTACTCCTCAAAATTTCTGTTCTCCATCGATCGGTTCAACTTTGTATTGTAGCTAGCTAGGATCCATATGTTTTTTACTTTTTAACTTTTGATAAAAGAAGTTTTGGAACTGCCACTTTCCGTTTGGGCTAAGACTCTTTTTAAAAAATTATATAACTGTGATATTGTTAACAATTTTGTATTATTATTTTTCGCACCTTTTGCTCCTTTCTGTTTCTTTTTTGTGCATTTGCTATTGATAACTATATTGTATTTTTTTCAGGCTCTTTTTTTAAATTTATAATTTTATAACGTTTTGACAATTAAAGCTCATATATATACATAAAAAAAAAATTATTATTGTGGTGATGACAAGAGTGAGTATGGTTCAGGAGGAGCTGCTTTGGGGGCACAATGGCGAGTTGTTAATAAATCGGTATACTTTGTATTTATCTACATTTAATTTTGGTTGATTACATTTTCGGAAGTGGGATAGATCGCCATCTCTCCCCACATTAATGCTGAGAAAATGCATACCTATAAAAATAGAAAAACAAAATTGTCATACATACATATGTATACAACACGAAAATTTATATAGGGGTGTTTGTGCCCTTATATACGTGGAGGTTGACAGCAAAATTTCTAATCTCTAACAGGAATTATGAAATAAAAAAATAAAAATAATCATAGTGTCACGGAATAATTTTGCGACTTACGTGACATCTAACTTAACTTTTTTTTTTTTTTTGGAATTCAAGTTTTAGCAGGGGAAATAAGCGCCATTTTAGTTCAAAAATAAATATAATTGTGATAAAAAAGTAGTGTTCAAGGGAGTATTTTGTTTGTGCGAACAATAATTGAGGGAGTACGGGTAAAGTGATCCGACGGTGGAATTGCGGTAGTGCCTAACCCTACCACCACCATCAAAAAGTCTTAAATAATTCAAATAAACATTTTTTAAATTATTTCAAAATTAAAACTAAAATTTAAAAAAAAACTAATACTTAAATAAATAAATAAAATAAAATAATTTTTTTGTTCGTGGTACGCTATAAAGCTGGCATAAAACTTTTGTTGGTGTAAGTGAGTTAAAAACAAAAATAAGGTGCATTTTATTGCCTAATTTGGCGGGCCGCATTTTGCGTGGCCGCAGATGCCAGGCTGCGGCAGTTGCATCATCGTCTTTGACAGCTGTTGAGGCTGAGGCCAGTTCTCGAATATTCCCTGGGAGTGTCAGCCAGGACAGGCCCCAACCACGTATCGGAATGACACCGGCAGTTATTAGACTGGGTACGGAGGAAATTCGTGGTGTTATTCCTGAGTATAGGCCAGGTAGTTTTGCGGGAATGAGTGCGACACAGTGGGTTGAGCACGTGGATCGACTGCGGTTAACATACCTGTGGGATGACCGTAGCACTCTTATGTATGCAACCCTTCGCCTGCGTGATATAGCGCAGTTTTGGTTACAAACACGTGATAGTGTATTTGCTAGTTGGGAATCATTTAAAATTGATTTTATACAGAGTTTCCCGCGAATTGTCGACGAAGCATCGGTTCACGCTAAATTGGCAGCACGAAAACGTAAGCTAAATGAGCCAATTGAATCGTATTTTTACGAAATGTCTGCGTTGGCAAAATGTGTTAAGCTCAGGGAGCAAGGTATTATAAATTACTTTATATCGGGGGTAGGTAATCGGGAATTGAAAAATATTTTGACTGCAGGAACTTATACTAACCCCGTTGATGTGCTTAATCGATTTAAGGTTTATGAGAACCTTAATGCCGACAGTAATCGTCTCGAAGATCCACCTCATAACAATTGCAATTGGCGAAAATATTTTAATAATAATCCTCGACCTGTTGTTCCCATGGCAGCTGCATCGTAAGTTCGTAAATTCCCAGTACACAATTCAAGTCGCCTAACTTCCACAGGAAATAATTCATTCACTGGCCGGTGCTATTCTTGCGACACCAGCGAAAATACGCGTTGTCTCTCAGCGAAAGTATGAATTAAATCAAGAAATCACTATAGAAGGAGTAAAGATTGAAGCATTTGTCGATATCGGGAGTGATGGCATTACCATCCGTCGTAGCAATTGTCTGGCCTTGGGATGGGAAATACAGGGAGATCCTGGTCGTGTTTTAATTGGGTTTTCCGGTGGCAGATGCCGCTCTTTAGGTAAGGTACATAAGAAGATTACTATCGGCGAGGTCTATTTGTTTACAGATATTGTTGTTGTGAATGATAGCTCACAAGATGTTCTGGTGATACTAGACCAACAAATTACCAATCGCCCTGGTGTGATGGTTATAAAGAATTGGGGAGAAATTCAAATTTTACGCGATCTGAGTTGTTCTCAGATCAATGAGCCACCACCACAAGTCTGTAGTCACGCTAAGCAAATGAGAGTTACTCAATCGGTAATTGATATCGGTGAATTGAAATTTGGGGATCTGGCCACCAAACAATGTAAGCAACGGCTATTAATACTACCGAAATCGTTTAGCAGATGTTTTGCTAAGGAAACATCTGACTTGGGGAAAACTAATTGGATAGAAATGGAGATAAATTTGATGGACTCGTGTCCCATTAATCTCCGCCCTTTCCGTGTACCGTATCACCACGGCAATGCACTAAGAACAATCGTTAAAGATCTCCTTGACCACAACATCATTGAAAGTTCTTCTTCCGAGTTCGCGAACCCGGCAATGTTTGTTTAAAAAAAGATGGCAGTTTTCGAAAAATGCTGTCACTCGAAAAGATCGCTTCCCTACCCCAAATGAATCCTTCAAGAATTTTTCAAAGCTAGTGCGCTCATTTCGCTGGACTTTATAAATGGTTATTATCAAGTTCCAAAGCGCGCCGAACATTGTTATCTGATCGCTTTTGTCACCCCTGATGGTCAATACCAGTATTGTAGAATGCCTTTTTTGTTCACCAATGCCCCAGCAGTTTTTATGAAGCTAATGGATAAAATAGTGAGAAAGGTCGACGGAAATCATCTATTTGCTTATCTGGACGATTTGCTAATTGCTTGGTCGTCTTTAAAAGAAACGTTTGAAGTTTTAGAAAAGGTAAATGTTTTACGTGAAACAAAGATTACATTGCACTTAAAAAAGTGCTCGTTCTTCAATGACAATGTCGAATTCCTTGCTCATGAAATCAGTCTAGGTTCCATTCGTCCAAGAATAGGAAAATCAAAAGTTATATATGAATATCCAACTGCCAGAAGTGTCACTTATCCTACTACAAATTGGAGAGGACGAACTACGACGTCCTGTATCCTATTTCTATAGGGGAACTACGTCAGCAGACCTGCGCTATCACAGCTTCCAACTCGAAGCATAGGCTGTGGTAGAAAGCCTTAAGTGCTTCACGTACTACTTATTAGGTATATCATTTAAGGTGGTGACTGATTGCTTATTCCTTAAGGCTGCTCAAGAACAGAAGGAGTTGAACTCTCGAATTGCCCGCTGGTGGCTTAGGATACAGCAATTCGATTTTACTCTGGAGTATCGTCGCGGATCAATAATGGGTCACGTTGATGCTTTTAGCCGAGCTGCTTGCAGCGAGGCTTCTACATTCGTTGAAGTTGGTAACGAAGTTATGGTTGTTAACATTGACAAAACAGATTGGGTACTCATCTTGCAGCGCAAGGATGTCGAACTTAACGAAATTGTCAACAGCCTTATGGATGAAAATCATGTCGAGCACCGGAAATACTAGTCGGCAAAATACGCACTTAATTGGTGCCATTGACGCCTTCACTTAATTTGTCATCCTTTGTCCAGGAAAAACAACCAATTCAAATTACGCTATAAAGCTTCTCATCGAGCTGTCACAATTTTTCGGAACCCCAACTCAACTTGCAAGCGACGGTGGAAGTGCCTTTACAACCAAAATTTTTGCACAATATTGAAGGAAATGCTGTTCGGACACCACGCGCAAATGGGCAAATTGAGCGCTATTTTCGACAATTGGTGTTGCCATTGCAACAACTACAGAAAAAACCGATGAGCGTGATTGGGACTCCTATATTCACGACATTCATTGGGGACTCAACTGTTTACCTCAAAAGGTAACTGGTGAAACGCCACAAAAGTTTCTTCTTGGCTATACGCCTAAAAGTGTCCTAAAAAATCAATTGACGTCACTTTTGCACGGAAATATGACGAAGTCCTTCGACGAAGACGATGAAATCCCCCTAGAGGAGTTAAGACAGCGAGCTTCTGATAAAATTGAATCAAACCACGAACAACAAGCACACCGAGTAAATGCGAGTCGTTCACAGCCACGAATCTGTAGTCTAGGCGATCTGGTTTGGATTAAGTCTGATGCCCCTGCGATGGGAGTTCCTCGAAAATACCTTCCAATATTTAAAGGACGTTATAACGTACAGAAAGTGTTAGAGAAGAATCGATATTTATTAACTGATCCTCCAGGTGTTAGAATCTTAGGACGAACTTTTTCTTCAGTTTATGCAGCTGACAAATTAAAGCTATGGTGTGACTTTGGTAATTTGGACTTAAGATATCTTCCCGATAACAAAGATGACGCTGATTAGGCCTGAGCAGGATCCACACATATAAACTTTGGGTTGAATGCGAATTATTGATTTATTTTTATAACGTGTTTTTTTTTCTGTTGAGAAGAGAACAAATCTAATTCTACTCGTATTTACGTTTGATAATTTTTCGTATATAATGTTAATGAATTTGTATAAAAAAAAATAATAATAATAATTGAAATATAATAATTTAATAATATATATGTATATATGGATATAAATAAATAGAAACTAAACAAAATTCGTTAGTCTTCGATGATCACGATTCAGTATAGCTCCTCTCCGGTTGTCTGCGTTCACATATTCAAATGGAAACTGGAAAATGTCACAGGTAATATACATATATTATAATATCATGATACAGCTTGGCTGCGGCGAGCATTGATAGAGGACACCTTATCGGATGCTCTCCCGGCGTGGCTCACCTGAGTCGTAAAGTAGTAAAATGAGTTTTGATAGATGTGTTGGTCGAGGATTTCGTTGGGCAGGCTTAATGTCACACTAACCAGGTCGGGCACACTTGCTCTGATGGCATCAAGTTTCGCTCATGATGTGACATCGGACCGGGTGGTTGCACACACAGTGTTAAAAGATGTTGGTTGAGTGTCATGGATGGTCGGAGAACCAGGAAGTGAAGCACACGTGGAGATTGAAAGAGTCAATAACCATAAACCCTTTAGGGTTGTTCCAGTAGTTTTCATCAGGTGTCAGTTGGCGTCACGGAGGGCAGTGACCTCGCAGGACGATCGAGGTGTAAGAGCATCACTCCCCATTAAAATACATTAAAATACAAAAACCTACTACCAGCCATACTTATGCTGTATGGTGACAGTAGCTCGCCATTGTAAACAGAACTTCTTGAACCACCACAGCGGTCATGCGTAGAAAAGCACCTGATAGTCTTCTACTCCCATGGTTACGTATTATTATTAATATTACTATTGTGGTGATAACAGGAGTGAGTATGGTTCAGTAGGAGCGCAATGGCAAGTTATTAATAAATCGGTATATTTTGTATTTATCTAAATTTAATTTTGGTTGATTACACTACGGAGTATAAGCCTGCTGACATAGCATCTCGACAGCTATTACCAGCTGATTTAAATATTACTTCTCTTTGGTGGAGTGAACCATTTGTTTAATTCAAGAACGAAGACTGCTGGCCGTCACTTCCAAATTATCAAGATAGTGAAGCTGATTCTGAATTGAGAAGGGCCATAACCAGTTTTCCCTCGCTAACTCAGCAACTGAAGATATAAGAAAACGATATTCGGATTTTAAAAATTTTATACATATAGCTTCGACGTCTTTTCGATTTTATCATAAGTGTAAACTACCAAAGTCTGAGCGGATTATTAGCCGATTTTTAATTACAATGAAAATTTATCGAGGTCTTGGAAACTAATCCGTTATATACAACATCAAGAATTTAATAACGATATTACAGCATTGAAATCTGATCAACAGTTAAGCAATCACAGCAGATTAATTGGATTGAACCCATTCATAGATGAAGTTGGTGTTATTAGTGTTGGTAACCGGTTAAAACATTCAAGTATTTTTTTTAGCAGAAACATCAAATTCTTCTGCCAGCAAATCATGCATTTAGTCTACTATTTGCAAATATGAACATATCATGAATGTACATACCGGTCCACAAGCATTACTGAATATTACACCACAATAATTCTGGATAATCAATGAAAGAAATATGTGCAAAAAGGTATATCATCAATGTGTTCGTTGTTTTACGACCTGACCAATTTCTATTCAGAAATTAATGGGTAGCCTTCCTAGTCAGCGTGTTTAACCTAACCGGGCTTTTATGAATGCCGGAGTTGACTTCTGTGACCCATTCCTTGATCGATACAAAATTCGAAGTAAAGTGACGTCAAAGGTGTATTTGGCAATATTCGTTTGCTTTGCTACGAAGTCCATACATATCGAGGTTGTAAATGACCTAATATCAGAGGCGGTCATCGCATCACTACGACATTTTGTTTCACGGAGAGGTCATTGCACTAACATTTACTGCGATAATGCGAACAATTTCGTCGAAGCTCGATCAGAACTCAAGGATTTACAACGATTATTTATGTCTCAGGCTCATCAGGAGAAGATCAATATATGGTGTACATCTGAAACAATTCAATTGCATTTTATCCCTGCTCGATCGCCACACTTTGGGGCTTTATGGGAGGCTGCGGTCAAGTCTGCCAAGCACTATATTCGACGGTGTCTCGGACTTACAAAATATGCTGCAGAAGAATTGTGAACAGTTGCGACCCAAGTTGAGGTGTGTTTAAATTCGAGGTGTCTTACTCCGATAACCAGCAATTCAGATGATCTCTCAGCACTTACTTCAAGTCATTTCATCATAGGAGATCCTTTGACATCTTTAGTGGACCCCCATCTACATGAACTTAATATGCATCGTCTTTCGTGATATTAAAAAGTGCAGCATACCTTTCAAGAATTCTGGCGAGTCCCATAAGAATGGAATGTACATATATTAATGTGCGATGTCTCGTGCTCCTAAAGGAAGAAAATCTACCCACGATGAAGTGCATAATTGGCAGAATTACATCTCTACATCAAGGCGATGATAACGTAATTAGAGTGGTGACTGTAAAATCATCCCGCCGCAATTTTCGCCGAGCTGTCAATAGAATATTCTTTCTTCCCATGGAAAACCACAGTAGAAAACAAATTGGGACTTCCCGTTTCAAGGTGGCCGGCATCAGTGACGGTTCGTGGAATTCAGAAGAGGGGAAGAAATACATATTGTGCAAATTATAGCACCGCTTTTCGGACTATTATATTACTACTACAAGCGATTAAAGAAGTATCAAAGTCAATGATGTTAATAACACCCAATATAAATATTCATCTTTTTCATGTTGTTGTTGTCATCTTTAAATAAGTCAGGTTTCCGAAGCAGCTTTCCAAATCAAGCAGTATGGGTTTTTATGGTAGAAAGTCTCTATCTCTCAGCGCAAAACCTACGCCTATGATATTTCGCCCAACTATAGAAGTTGGTTACCAGGGGCCGCCACGTGGAGGCATGTCGAGTGCTTGATGAAGTCAACAACAGGTACAGCACTGGCACACTTTAGTGTAAAAACGTATCCCATCAATGCTTTCCCTGTTGCCCCTCAACCTGACCCCTATCATACAATAGACAACATAAAATTTAAAAACAGGAAATGGCATGCAAATAATAAACTGCGGGCACAAAATACAAAACAAAGCGCTAATTTAATCAAAACTGCAATAATAGAAATTAGTGTTTGTAATTTAACTCAATCCTTCTATCTTTTTGAAACGCAAAATGACTTATTATTTCATTATAATATTCTTCATTACTAAGGAGTTTTTTTTATAGATAGAAGTGCTAAGCTACTTAAGCGATCATCCCCAGTGGAATTTGTGACAGGAATTGTCAAAACTAACTGAATTAATTTAAAAAACTCTGGGAAGCATCTTTGTAATTTATTATTTATAAAATAGTCTTGTAACTCCTTCAAATTTTTATCTCTTAAGTCATCATTGGAAAAGAGAACTGACAACTCTGTATGTAAGCAATTAAAATCAAATTTAGCTGGATAAACTTCTTTTAAATTTTCAAACAAATCACTGGGGAAATATTTAGAAAAGACTGAATACAATGATGTATTAACAAGTTGGAGAAAATTTATCTGCTGGAGCGACTGGAATCTAGAACTGACTTCCTGGAGTAAATTATCTATTATTTCGAAAAAAAAGTTGCTTAAAACTAGCTTCTATATCTATTCCACCGTCTACAGAAAGTCTAGCTCTTTTTCGCATACTTGGTAATTCACAAGTTTCCTTTGTTCGATTAAGATATAATTGAAAGCGGCTTCGAACTTCTTCCAACTTTTTTTCAAAATCGTGAATTTTTTAATGCAGTAAGTGATGTGTTAATGATGTAAGTGATGTCATTTTGTTTTGTTTGGAAGATGTTGAAAAGCTGATCACTAAATGGGAAAATTGAAGAAAATATATTCAACAGAAAAATAAATTGAAAATCTGTAAGGATTGATAATAAGCCCTTTGCAGCATTGAAGGTCTCATTGTCCCATGAACCACTATTGGTAATACTATAGAGTAATTCCTCTAAATCAGACTTATTTTCTAAAATTGTGAGTACAATCCTACCGTTATAATTCCATCTAGTAAGAGCAACCTTAAGCAATATTTTCCGAACTATTTCATCAAAAGCAGAACTTC
This sequence comes from Dioctria rufipes, assembly GCA_963924295.1. Classification (NCBI taxonomy): domain Eukaryota; kingdom Metazoa; phylum Arthropoda; class Insecta; order Diptera; family Asilidae; genus Dioctria; species Dioctria rufipes. Next base: position 183,855 of record CAWUPM010000716.1, on the reverse strand, counting down.
GTTAGAATGGCTGAAGGAGGTTGAAAATCCTGATATGGAGGAAAAGAATATACGACACTCAATAATTCTGTCGCCAGATTTAGTTAAAATTAGGTTAAGCCTATGTGCGAAGCAATGAACAAAAATCGCACTGGGAAAAACATCTTTTACCCTTTTTTTGTAAGCCTGTTATTTCACCGTACATGACAGCTACACCATCATAGCTCTGTGAAATTAATTTCTTCTCACTTTTGAATTCATTTATAATATCAATTACATGGCCGTGCAAAAATGAAGCTGTGCTATCTTTCGAAATATCACGGAAACCCAAAAAACCTTCGTTCACAATTCCCTGCTTATCTGCATATCGTAATATTGTAGATAGCAGCTACTTGACAGGACTATCTGTAGCTTCATCCAAAATGATTGAGACGAAAGAAGCGTTCTCAATTTCTTTTTTAATGAAATCTGAAATTGTATGAGCAATTGACGAAAATAAATCATTTTCGATATGTTTCGATAATCCTGAAAAATTCTTCGAATTTTCTAAATGATTTTTATACCCTAGATGAAATCTATAGGGTATACTAAGTTTCTCATTCCCTTTGTAACACCTCGAAATAATGATGGTAGAGCAAAATTGATTGGACACCCACGCATAATATTAAAAGTTATTTTGAATTTTGCATGTCCGTCCTAGCGCACGATAACCCGAGAACGCGTATACTTAGAGAGCTGCAATTTTGTACACGGACTTTAAAAAAAAAGTAAAATTAAGTTCGAAAATGAGACTAATCGGGCAACTTCTTCGTGAGGTTGCCATATAAAAATTTCGTTTTCCGCTATATATTTGGACACTACCTGAGAGCGCGTTGACTTAGAGAGCTGAAATTTCGTACATGAAGTTTTTACTACATTAGCAAATAAAATTTCAAAAATGGATTAAATAAGGCAACTCCTTCTTGGTGTTGCCATATAAGAATTTCGGTTATTTACGTATACTTTGAAAGGGATCAGTCCAAGACATTTTTATTGTACTAAAAATTTCTGCAGAAAACGAGATCCTATAAAATTGGTTATAATCATTTTTTCTGTGCGACAAACCGTTTTAGAAATATATGCGAAAAACAACTTCAAAATCAAAGCTTGAATATATCGGGACCATACGAAATTTAATACGAGCATTCATCTAGGGTATCATAAGAATTGGTTTATACCAATTCTAGCTTTTTTACTTGTTTTAAGCATGATTAGCTTTTATGATTTAAAATATTTTAAATAATTATTTTGGTACCCTTTTTCAGGTATGTTTTTAGGTATAATTTACGTACATAACCCAAATAATTTCTAATAAATCAGAAGTACAGGTTTATTTTATCATCGAACGATATCATTTCGCATTAGTGCAAACCACAACACCGGCCTTAACAGAAAAACAAAAAATTATTTTTCGAGTCATTCCATTTTAGTGTTTTTGACCTGTGGATAAGTAAAACAAATAAACAAAACATTGTGTGAGAGGATAACACATAATATTTTGCTTTTCTGTTATACGGGAAAATCTCAAAAAGTAGGCTACTTGAACAAATAATTAAGGTTCACAGCAAAACAAGAAAGAAAAAAAAAGGTTTTTGTACGTATCCCTACGAAAAAACTATCCAATTTTAGACCATTATAAAATTAGATTTAGAATTTTAATTAAATAATTTCAACCCAAAAATTTTAAACTTTCTCGAGTTATCGGAAGTATAAGGACAAACAGACCGTACGTTAAATTTTAAGATTTTTAGTCAATAGGACATTTTACCTTTTCGCAGAGGCTTTAGTAGACTAAAATGCTTCAATAAAAAGTTCTAATGATAAACAACGTGCATGTGTATAAACAACTGTTTAATTAATTCTTTAAACAAATAAACTCTGTCTATTAAATATACAGAAACCTATCAAACAACATATCAGGTCAATAAGCAGTAACAAGTTCGTCATTCGCTTCTTTTCCTAATGCTCTGCTTAATTTTCAGATTTAACTTGGTACTCAGAAATCTTCATTAAAACTATAAAGTGAGATACCACACTGTAGTCGTTTTGAAAATTAGTTTATCTGAATGTTTTAAATACTTCCTGCAAATAGATGTTCAAAGTAAAGTGAAAACTTACATACGGGTGTCTATACATTTGTATATACATAAATGTAAACAAACAGTAGATTTGTGCACTATTGTGGAGAATCTGCACCTATCATTTGCGCAATAAGTTATCCATAGCTGAATATCACGGGATGTGGTTAAGTTAGTATGGTTAGTTGCAAATATTCCACTTTCGAAATTATCCTGACTTTAAAGGATAATAAATTGGTGCCAAGAAGTTTTGTGGGCGTGTTCCAAATTCGGAACAATGTTGGACACCACTCGGTGTCAGTGTGTGATGATGGGGATTATGCGATAGTATATAGATTTTAGTTGCATCAAAAGATACAATAAACACAGATACTACCGAACTAGACTAGAATATTTGTGTTTGAATGAAACATATGAAATTCATGTAACATTACAAGATTCCCTAAACACTGGCGACACGAAGATGCCCGGATACATTAAGCATAATTGATTCATAAACATAAACATAAACGTTTATTTATTTGAGTACCTCTGCCAAAGGCACGCATAGCGTTGGGCACATCTTAGAAGGTTACATAGTAGATTTACATGTTGGCAAAACAAATAATAAAATAATGCGGATAACATTGGTCAAAAGCGAAATGTTGCTTGATTTAAGGTGGCTTGTTCCTGTCCTGCCCTTGATGAAGATCCTGAAAGGAAAATAAACAAACCACAAAGAATCATGGCATTTTTTATAAGATATAAACATATTACCTGATTAGTTTCCAAAAGTTTACATGAACAGGCAGATTAAAAGTTTACCCTGTCAGCTCTAGTATGTCAACATGATTACTTTACACGACAGTGAGCCAACTTCAAGAAAACAAACACACTAGACGATAAAATGGAAATAAGGTACGTAGTGGAACGAAATAGTGCCATCTACATTGCACTAGAGACATCGAATTTAACAAAATTCCATGATTCAATTAAATTTCCCTATTACCATGAATCAAGTTCGAGGAAGTATGTAAATATGATTCGCAATCTTATTCGATATACTGTACAAATTAATTTGTTTTCGTTGCAAGTAAGTACCTATATTTAACAAAGCGAAAGTCATTGTATACCATATTGATTGAAATTAACATAAATTCGTTTAAATTACTTTAAATATATTTAGCAAAACAGCTTGATAGCAGCAATGACTAAAAAGATAACACTGCATACACACATGATGAGCTGCAGTTGCTATGCTGTGTTATTGTTGCTATGCTAGGTTATTGTTACTATGCCAATTATTGTTGCCATGCGCCTTTGACTACCGTTCTTTGGTGCCGTGTGCAAACCATGGCTATATAAGCAGCAATTTAACTTGACTCGATCTCGTTTTCAGTTTGGCAGTGCAGTGAGTAACTTGATAATTTTTAGTGGTATTTCCTAGTGTTGTGAATTTTTATTAACAGTCTAACACTTTGTTTGGTTGACAATTGAAATAAATTTTTCTTATTCTGGGTTGCGACTAGATTAGGAGATTTATTTGAATAGCGACTAAAGCAAAGATTCTTATTACGGGTAACGACTGTAATAAGAAATTTTACTAATATAACACTTTATTGTGGGTAACGACTACAATAAAGATTCCTATTACGGGTAACGACTGTATCAAGAAAATTACTAATAAAACACTTTATTGTGGGTAACGACTACAATAAAGACTTTATTGTGGGTAACGACTACAATAAAGATTCTTATTACGGGTAACGACTGTAGTAAGAAATTTACTAACACTAAACACTTTATTGTGGGTAACGACTACAATAAGGAGTCTTATTACGGGTAACGACTGTAATAAGAAATTTACTAACAACAAACACTTTATTGTGGGTAACGACTACAATAAAGATTCTTTTGACGGGTAACGACTGTAATAAGAAAATTACTAATAAAACACTTTATTGTGGGTAACGACTACAATAAAGACTTTATTGTGGGTAACGACTACAATAAAGATTCTTGTTTCGGGTAACGACTGTAACAAGAAAATTACTAACCAACACTTTATTGTGGGGAACGACTGCAATAAAGATTCTCTGTGGGTTTCGACTGCAGTAAGAATTACTCACCACACTTTATTCTGGGTATCGACCAGAATAAAGAATATCCCAATCCCAACCTCAGTAAAAATTATTAAAATCAAGTTAATCAACTGCCAAACATAGATCAGGTGAGTACAAAGTTATTTGCAACAAAATCACTACATTTATTATATATTTTATATTTCTCATTTATTGAATATTGATAAATTAAACGATTTGTATCTAAGATTTATTGAGTATTAAGGCTCTAGTTTAACAGTGAAGTGTAGAATTTGTAGGCAAACGAATACAACCACTAACTTTATACCAGTGGCATCAATTTCATCAAATTATACATTCTTTGCATGTACGCTCTGACGACGGGCAGTACATTTTATGGTCCTTCGCAGCCAAATTTAAAGTCTAGTGGTATATATTCTCCGTCTTTCAATCATGACTTCACTTCAAAACCTTTTCGCTAACCAAACCACCTCTGCAAAAATATTCGAAAAATCGTTCAACAACTACAACAAGACTGATGTAGAAAAACGAACGAAAGGACTCATTTCTGAGCGGTTAAGCGCCCTAAGCGAAATTTGGTCCGATTATAAGAATACACATTATACAATTGTCCAAGCCACTCAGGGTTTAGAGGACAGCGAACTTCAAAAATGCGATTATTTCACAAACGATCACTTCTCAAGCGCGGAAAATACATAATACACGTTTCGAGGTATTCTCAGAGATGCATTAGATGCATTCGAAACAAAAGTAGACTCAAAGTCAAGCATGGATAATGAATCTTCTTCGTTTCTGAAATTGCCTAGCATCACAATACATTTTTTTCGCTGGGTCATATGAGTCATGGAGGTCGTTTCACGATCTATTCCATTCCTTGGTTCATACAAATTCTGCATTATCACCAGTACAGAAACTACATTACTTGAAATCAAGTGTTTCTGGAGAAGCAGAACACTTATTGCGTCAACTTCCTATGACTAACTCGAGTTATGACAGCGCATGGAAGATATTGCTTAACAGGTACGACAACAAGCGAGTGTTAATTAATGCTCCGCTAAAAATTCTATTCAATTTACCTAAAGCAACACAAGAGTCAGCCAGGGCTATAAAAACAGTGCTGGACAAATCTTCCGAATGTATATACGAACTCGAAGCATTAGAAGTCCCCACTAAACACTGGGATACAATCTTGATTTATATGCTAGTGCAGTGCTTGCCAGCAGAAACTCATCGCTTATGGGAACAAGAGGTAAACAGTGCAGATGGACTGCCTACCCTTGAATCTTTGAAGACGTTTCTAGAAACAAGATTTAGAACTCTCGAAGCAATCTCAGACGCAAAACCAAATTCAACCAATAAATCAGCTCAAATACCAAGAGCATCAACTCACTTTACATCATCTGGTGACAGATGCATAATGTGTAAAGAGCAGCATCGATTATTCAAATGCCCCAAATTTATTAAATTGGACGTTGATTCAAAATTCAAAATTGTCACGTCAAATCGATTGTGCATTAACTGCCTTTCAAAAAGCCACGATACAAAATATTGCGCTAGCAAGTTTACGTGCCAGCGATGTGGAAGGAAACATCATTCCTTACTACATAGGAATATCACAAATCCACAGGGTTCACCTAAGCAATCAGACAACCCACAACTACAAGTACAACCTTGTAATTCGCCTTCCACATCCAAGGGATCAATTCAAACGCTTCACGCGAATCAAACAATGTGAACTACACACGCCTGGCTTGCCACAGCATTGCTTAAAGTTCCATCAAAAATGGCACCATGTTCACTTTACGAGCTTTAATTGACTCAGGCTCTCAAGTCACGTTCATAACAAAGGCTGCTGCACGCAAGCTGCAATTGGCCACTATGAACACATCGATGCAAATTACTGGCTTAGGAAAGTCAGGAACTATGAGTGTTAGCAAACAAGCATCAGTAAACATTCACTCTTATTAAACTTCGAATAAGATAACTACGATAAATGCCCTTATCGTGAACACCATCACGGACATACTGCCTCCGTCCACCATTCCAAGCAAGGAATGGAGCCACGTACATGGCCTGCAACTAGCAGATCCACTCTTTTTCAAGCCAGGAAAAGTCGACCTGCTTTTAGGAGCAGATGTTTATGGAGAGATCCTTTTAGAAGGGTTGCGAAAAGGCCCTGCAGGTACACCTATAGCACAAAACAGCACCCTAGGCTGGATCCTTTTCAGCAATTTAAAAAACACTCACACAATATCCACAGCGTCAACCTTAACAGTCAATGCTCATTACGAGGAAGAGTCTTCTCTCGATAAACTTCTGCGGCAGTTCTGGGGAAACCGAAGAAGTTGCCCCAGGAAAACAACAGTCTAAGGCAGACCGCGATTATGAAGAGCTTTATAAAAAAACTCACCATCGAAATGCAACGGGCCGTTACGAAGTCCGCTTGCCCTTTATTAATGAAAGTCCCAGCTTAGGCGACTCTCGTGGCATAGCTCTACGAAGATTTTGTTGTCTAGAGCATAAATTGCAACAAAATCCTGAGCTTAGTCAGGAATACAAGGCTTGCATTAACGAATATAAATCATTAGGGCACATGATACTGGCTGATAAAGAAGCCAGTCATGATAAATGTTATTATCTTCCTCACCATGCCGTCATCAAGGATAGCACTACGACCAAGGTTCGAGTCGTCTTTGATGTCTCGGCTAAATCCACTAATGGGGAAAGTTTAAACGAACAGTTGCATACGGGCCCAGTACTGCAATCTGAGCTTTTCTCAACATTACTTCGATGGCGAAAATATAAATACTCTATGTCAGCCGACATAGAAAAAATGTACCGAATGATCAACATTCAACCCCCAGATCAAAATTTTCAACGAATAGTCTGGAGAAATAGTCCCAGCGAAAGCATCAGAGACTATAAGTTAACCACGGTTTGGCACAACGCCAGCTCCATATTTAGCCATCAAGACCCTTCACCAATTAGCAATTGATGAAGCCGCAAAATATCCTATAGCTGCCAAAATTATACCGCGTGATTTTTATGTTGATGATCTGCTCACTGGAGCAGATTCCATCAATGAAGCCTTAGAAATACAATCGCAGATGATTAACATTCTGTCGTCAGCAGGCTTTAACCTAAGGAAATGGGTAAGCAATTCATCGGATCTCCTATCAAGCATTCCGGAAGAACATAGGGAAGTACAGCTTCCATTACGGTTAGCAAGTGATGAATCTGTAAAAACCCTGGGAATACATTTCTACAAAGCGTTCTGTGTTGTCAGAAATTGCTACACTTTTTGACCCACTAGGTTGGATATCTCCGATCATAGTTACAGCCAAAATTCTGATGCAAGCCTTATGGTTTCGGGATGCTCATGGGATGAGCCGATACTTTCACATATCGACATGCACTGGCGACAATTTAAAGAATGGCTATTTCACATTAGCTCAATCCATATACCACGGTGGATATTCACCACTAGTGATTTATCAATGTGCCAGATACACGGATTTTCCGACCCGTTCAATCACGCGTATTCGGCGGCAGTATATATCAGGGCTATAGATCAAGAAGGAAACGTGCATGTTAATTTACTTATTGCAAAATCCAAAATAGCACCTGTTAAACCTATCACGCTTCCTCGCCTCGAGTTATGTGGCGCAGTACTTTTAGTTCGACTGATTGATCGAATTAAAACCGATTTAAGTCTTATTAAGATCCCCACATTCGCTTGGACAGATTCCTCTATTGTTCTATCGTGGATCCGCAATCATCCGAACAAGTACAAAACCTTTGTTGCAAATAGGATTGCAGAAATCCAAAATTTAACTGATATACAGTCATGGCATCACGTGCGTTCTAATGAGAATCCTGCCGACTGCAACTCCAGGGGAATTGAACCTGCTTCATTAAACTCCCACCAATTGTGGTGGCATGGACCTCAGTGGTTGATGGATCCTGAAGAAAGGTGGCCTCAATCATTACCTGTTTCGGAAAGCAATGTAGAATCTGAACAAAAGCGAGTTAGCTGTTTATCTACTACTTAGTCAAACACTCATGAAATTTTTAGTAAATTCTCAACATTTGTTAAACTGCAACGAGTCATTGCTTACTGTTTCAGGTTTATCAATCACTGCCGCAAAATAGGTCCCACGACTCAGCGCAATAGTTCCATACTACAACCTGTGTATGTGTATATGTGTGTGTATGTGGGTGTGGGTGTGTGTGAGTATGGGTCGCAGGCCTGGGTGCGACCTCCCCCTTCACCCCACATCTCCCTCTCCTAGTATTTGGTTAAATCGGGTGGTATTACACTATCGGCGTAAAGGCTTGCGGATCGTGCGTTGATATATATTTGCTTATTTTATTATTTGCCTGGAGAGCCAGACGGCATTTAATTAAATGCCGGCTTTTAAGTAAATGCCTAGGCAGATAATGGTAAAAGAAAGATATCAACACGATTTTTATTGAATGCCGATATTTAATTAAATGACTAGACTTTTAATTAAATGCCGGTTTTTATTAAATGCCTACGACATATACAGCAAGTATTCAATCATAGCATTAAAATTTTCAAAAAAAAATTAATTAATTTTCATCAACTACATACAATTGCATAAATTTCCTATGGAATAATCAGAATCGGTAAACAATAAAACCATATTCAATAATTTCATATATCACATTCCTCACCAAATGCACAAAATGCATTCTTGCTATGACGTATTACAATGAATTTTTAAAACAATAGCTAATTGTTGTCTGTAAAACAATTCTTTAACCGTTAATCTGATAAGCAGTTTGTACCAAAGTTAAATAGGAGGAAACTACGGGCAGCTAATCTCCTTTAAAATGTTGTGCGACACAGACTTACATTTAAAATTATGATGAAATCCTCTGACGGGAACAAAAGCTCTCCTCCAACTCCAGGAAGAAGTATAGAGCAGGAAGTCAAGAAGATTTGGATCCTGGAAAAGAAACTTATGCAGTTGCAGGCAGCAGTCCAAGTTAATAAAATCAGTCAAAGAATGAAATATTTACAACTTGATGATCCGGACATCATTGAAATCGAGGATTCACCACCACCTTCTCCAACGCACCAACAACAGGAACCAGTTCCAGGACTATCTAGTGCAGGATTTTCAGCAGGAACTTCAAATTCTAAATTAAAAATCTTGGAAGATCTTGTATTGGTGCCGGCCAGAGCGCAAAGTAATGATTTGTACATAACACTGACAAATCCGATGGGGACCAGTGAGACCATTACCGTATCTTGGGATGCCCTTCGAAAATCAAAGAAGCGCAAGCAGCGATTCACCACCCAAGATGGGACAAGGTACAACGTACGCCTAATGATGGATGGCACTATTAAAGTTTTAAGTTCATTAAAAGGTTAAAACCTAAAATTTTTTTTTTGTTTTATTTCTAATATAACCCTTTTTTTCTTCATTCTGCGTTGGATATTGGGGCTGTTTCTTTGTTCAAGTATTTCTGTTCGCGTTGAAAAATTTTCATTTAATACAGTGTCTTTAATCAAAACTTTGGTATAATGCAATGCATTTTCACTCATTAGGTAATAACATTGAAAGGCAACACAGTCTTTCAACGGAGCAGTATGTTCCAAATTTGGAACAATGTTGGACACCACTCGGTGTCAGTGTGTGATGATGGTGATTATGCGATAGCATATAGATTTTAGTTGAATCAAAAGATACAATAACCACATATACTACCGAACTAGACGAATATTTGTGTTTGAATGAAACATATGAAATACATGTAACATTACAAAATTCCCTAAACACTGGCGACACGAAGATGCCCGGATACATTAAGCATAATTGATTCATTAACATAAACATGAACATAAACCATTATTTATTTGAGTACCTCTGCCAAAGGCACGCGTAGCGTTGGGCACATCTTAGAAGGTTACATAGTAGATTTACATGTTGGCAAAACAAATAATAAAATAATGCGGATAACATTGGTCAAAAGCGAAATGTTGCTTGATTTAAGGTGGCTTGTTCCAGTCCTGCCCTTGATGAAGATCCTGAAAGGAAAAAAACAAACCACAAAGAATCATGGCATTTTTTATAAAATGTAAACATATTACCTGATTAATTTCCAAAAGTTTACATGAACAGGTAGATTAAAAGTTTACCCTGTCAGCTCTAGTATGTCAACATGATTACTTTACACGACAGTGAGCCAACTTCAAGAAAACAAACACACTAGACGATAAAATGGAAATAAGGTACGTAGTGGAACGAAATAGTGCCATCTACATTGCACTAGAGACATCGAATTTAACAAAATTCCGTGACTCAATCAAATTTCCCTATTACCATGAATCAAGTTCGAGGAAGTATGTAAATATGATTCGCAATCTTATTCGATATACTGTACAAATTAATTTGTTTTCGTTGCAAGTAAGTACCTATATTTAACAAAGCGAAAGTCATTGTATACCATATTGATTGAAATTAACATAAATTCGTTTAAATTACTTTAAATATATTTAGCAAAACAGCTTGATAGCAGCAATGACTAAAAAGATAACACTGCATACACACATGATGAGCTGCAGTTGCTATGCTGTGTTATTGTTGCTATGCTAAGTTATTGTTACTATGCCAATTATTGTTGCCATGCGCCTTTGACTACCGTTCTTTGGTGCCGTGTGCAAACCATGGCTATATAAACAGCAATTTAACTTGATTCGATCTCTTTTTCAGTTTGGCAGTGCAGTGAGTAACTTGATAATTTTTTAGTGGTATTTCCTAGCGTTGTGAATTTTTATTAACAGTCTAACACTTTGTTTGGTTGACAATTGAAATAAATTTTTCTTATTCTGGGTTGCGACTAGATTAGGAGATTTATTTGAATAGCGACTAAAGCAAAGATTCTTATTACGGGTAACGACTGTAATAAGAAATTTTACTAATAAAACACTTTATTGTGGGTAACGACTACAATAAAGATTCTTATTACGGGTAACGACTGTATCAAGAAAAATACTAATAAAACACTTTATTGTGGGTAACGACTACAATAAAGACTTTATTGTGGGTAACGACAATAAAGACTTTATTGTGGGTAACGACTACAATAAAGATTCTTGTTACGGGTAACGACTATAACAAGAAAATTACTAACCAACATTTTATTGTGGGGAACGACTGCAATAAAGATTCTCTGTGGGTTTCGACTGCAGTAAGAATTACTCACCTCACTTTATTCTGGGTATCGACCAGAATAAAGGATATCCCAATCCCAGCCTCAGTAAAAATTATTATAGTCAAGTTAATCAACTGCCAAACATAGATCAGGTGAGTACAAAGTTATTTGCAACAAAATTACTACATTTATTATATATTTTATATTTCTCATTTATTGAATATTGATAAATTAAACGATTTGTATCTAAGATTTATTGAGTATTAAGGCTCTAGTTTAACAGTGAAGTGTAGAATTTGTAGGCAAACGAATACAACCACTAACTTTATACCAGTGGCATCAATTTCATCAAATTATACATTCTTTGCATGTACGCTCTGACGACGGGCAGTACAGGGCGTATGAAAATTTAATTAGCATGATATATCTACATATATACGAAAGCTGTCTGGGACTCTGGGCCTAATGAATTTGAATATTTTTGAATAAGCGTGGGAAAGAATGGATAAGTTTTGAATTTTTTCTTTAGGCCTTTTCAGTATTAATTTTATTTTCCATCGAATTAGGGGAATTTTTAGAAAATCAATTCATATCACAACTATATGAACATATACAACAAACAGATTGATATGATGCTTAGCCCACATCTATCGATTTCGCCTATATTCTTCCATATTTCGGCATCAACTTTCTTCATAACCTCTGAAAACTTCGAAAGAAAAGCAGGCAAGCTATTAAGAACAATAGTTTCTAAAATGATGAATGGCTAAACGACTTTACCTTATTCTAGTTTCCTCTTGCTATTTCGTTTTGATCACAACATGCCTAAAATCAATAATACGTGACGATGATTAGGGTGAATCGGTGGAAAAGTTATCATCAATAACGAAACACAAAACTTGTATGTCTTATCACAATTACAATACTGCCTATATAATGTTTTGTGTATAATTTACACATTCTAACATAGATAAATGTAATTCCTTTTAAGACATAAATTATTGTCAGGACGACACAAATGTCGAGAGACAAAATAAATATGGGGGTACATGCGATCATATAAGTTTTTTTGTATTTTATTTTTAATATTAAAATTATAGTTGCTTTTATATGGTTTTAAACAAAATATCAAATAACGAAAAAGTAGAGGAGTTTGAAGTGCCAAACTTTGCTGCTAGAAAAAGACATTTGCGTTCTTTGACGCTTTTCATCTGTTTACGTCTATATGGGTGCTGACTGTATTGAGGCGGAACTGTATAGACATCAAAATCGGATTGATTGGGGGAGATACCACCGGCAACTAGTTTCAACACTTGCTTCAACGGCTGGACTTATCAGTAGTATTGATGCCCTTAGAGGAGGCAATAGAAAAACTTTAATCCGCAGTGAGGAACATTTCATTTCGATTAGCACGACACAGGAAGGAAGCCTATACCGTGGTGGAACGACAGGCTGAGTAAACTCCGAAAAGCTTCCAGAAGGCTTTTCGATAAAACCAAGAGAAGTGGTTCGGAGAAGGAATTGCGACCCGTCGGCTAGATTGACTGTTATGAAGAGGCCAGATGACTCTTTTCCGTCAACGATGGGAGATATCTGTAGACTACTACTCTCAACGGATTTCCAGACTGTAGGTTTTGAGAAGACCCGCAGTTGTATGGCGAACATATCTTACCTCCATGAGGTGGTCGTGATTTGCATGCTTCTGCCAATGTAGTTGATGTCTAGAAGGTGAAATGATCAATTTTAACCTTCTCTGCTTCTATAGCCCTGGGTCCGGGCTGAATTTTCCTGCCCTTCTTGATGTAGGGTGCGTATTATCCTAAAAATGATCCCAATTTTAGGGCATATATCGCATTTGGGTATGTCCCTGAGGTATGGAAGAAGGTAAGGGTTACCTTCGTTCCGAAGCCTGGTGGGTCATTATATAAATTTTCGAAACATAAGCCAATATCATTTTTTTTTTGGAATGCCTCGAAAGGCTTGTGGATGAATATATTAAACGAGTGGATATAAAAGCATCTCCTTTAACCACCTCGCAGCACTCTTAGCATGTTCTCGCCGATACTCTGGTGTATGCTGGTTCTTTCACTTATCACGGGCTGAAAATTGAGGAATTCTGATGTGAAGCGTATGTGGATGATATCCTTCTTTATCCTTCCTTTATCAGGTATAGCATTGGTGCTGCTCGTGCCCTCTTGCAGCGAGGCTCAAATACTGTTGAGGATTGGTATACACGTCATGATATGATTATGAACTCTACCACGAGTATGGTGGTCTTCTCCAAAAGTCATAAGGTTAGGTCCTTTGCACTTCCGAATCTCCTTGAATGCAATTTAGAACTGTCTCCCCATATCAGAGCACTTCGGTGTCAACAAGCTGGGAACACATGTACAGAAAAAGATAATACGGCGATGCGGGTCTTTTCTCATTGCAGGAGAACCTTTGGCTGCACGTGGGGCATGCGAAACAGAGTGTTGTGTAATGAATGTACACCTGGGTTGTAAGACCAGTCCTCACATATGTTTTATGTATATGGTGGCCGAGGACGTAAGTGGGGACTGCTTTCCGGAAGTTAGCGGGCCTGTAAAGGCTTGCTGGCCTGGATAAATTGCATCCCATTCTACCGCTGCCCTTCAGGCCTTACTTAATCTGCCACCCCTTGATCTTGTCATTTACCACAAGGGCTGTATGTGAATGCGTTAATAGGGATGTTGGCGCGGCTGGACCGGATCGTCCCTTAGCACTTCGTCATGTGAGCTTGAACTGGAAAACCGTATGGCCCATATTTCACTGGCTTCGATTATTCCAGACCTTTGCTTTGGGCGCCGCTTCTCTGTGGATTTTCATGATTTTACTTGGAGTTGTATCACGGCATTTACCTACATTGCAATTATGTAGTGTAGTAGCCCGTAACAACAGGTGTATTTTCCAACTTATCTTTGGGCATTTTCAATAATTATTCTGTGAAGTACTTATTTGAGTGCGCAAGCTCCGATATCCCCATTGTGCCATACGAAACATTCACCATAATTAGTTTTAAGTTAAAATGAAAAATGTTTAGTTTTTATTTGTATTATAAATCAAAAACTTCTACGGTGAAGTTATTATTAACTTTTGCTTTGCCGCCTTCTTTTACCTTACGGGGGAAAACTTTCTCTTTTTGCTGTGGCTGAAATTTGTATGGTAGTTTTTCTTTTCCTGGTCCTGTTGCATTATTATATGAAACAAAATTTCGCACTTTTTTACCATAGATGATGAAATTGTATGGTGTTCTGCACGCAGAGTTGGGCAAATACCAAAGAAAAAGTACTAAAGTACAAGTACCGAAGGCTTGAGTACTTCAGCGTAAGGAAATACCGCATGTGTGAAAAGTACTTGTAACTAAGGACTAAATCTATAAAAATACGGAGTACTTTTTGAAATACTGTTTTAGAATCTTTGTATGGTGGCAGTAATATAATAAAGTTTATTGATTTCAGTTAATAGATATTAATAAATCCATACCTATAATATGTATAGTAACCCAGTAGCTACTATTTATAGTCTTTTGTATTTTTCGGCGCTGCCGGTAGAGTAAAACTTTCACCTCTCATTGCTACACTCATAAAAACTAATAGAGGTCCGCCTAAGCACCTATTATCCTCCAATAATACATCACAATTCTAACGAAAAAATTTCCAGTAAATTTCTAAGCAAAAATTGAGGCCTTCCCTACATCAGGTCGAGGCATCGTTAACTTTATATTGGAGCGAAGCAATACTTGGTTATGCCCACTGACGTATATAATATGGAGTTCTTACGTTTCTATTTCACATGGGCACAATTGCTTGTGTCAAAAAGAGTTCTTACGTCGGTGCCAATATTAAAAAAATCATTGGCAGGAAGTTGAAAAAGTGAGCACGCAGCTCGGGAAGTGATTTCAATTAAACATTTAGAAATTCTTCTGCGTATCAATTGAATACATTGTCTTTGATAAAGCAGTTTTTGTCAGTAATAACCCTAAATGATTAATTTAAAATCATGTGTTTCGACGAATCCACTAATTTATTTTTTGTTTTCAGTTTTCGCTCAGTTGGTACTTGAAGCTTAGGCCGAAAGAGTCAGCAATATAGAAGTAAGCCCACTTCTCACAATCCATATTATACATGTCAGTGGTTATGTCATCAAATCGAGGCATCGTCGATTTTATATTCGAACGAGACGTTACTGGTTTTTGTTCTACTTGCCCAGTCTTGTCTGTATGTTATTAGTTTGTCTAAGGCTCTGCCTTGACGCGTGAGTGCGGCACATTCTTTGACAGTTCTTTGCGTGCTTTAAAACTCAACAAAAAAGGAGTTGCGCTAGAGACTGTGTTTGCTTTTCTACGAAGAGTAGTTACTTAATAGATTCAGAAATAATTAAATAAAAGTCTTGGTACTTAAGTACAAAACTAAGTCTTAAGTACAAGTAAATAGAAGCAAATACTTATGTATAAGTATTAAGTGGGGGCATTTCAAAAGTATTGAGTAATAAGTCTCAAGTAACGAAAATGTACTTTAAGTAGTAGTTAAGTCATTTTTTACTTAAGTATTGCCCAGCTCTGCTCCTTCTCTTGGCTTTTATTCAGCATTTATCTTTGAATTTGTGGGGGGATTCAGCCGGTTCGCACCGGTTCGCTAGAACCGTTTCGTAAAAGGTTTCCAAGTTCGGCGAACAGGTTGTAAAAAATAAAAAATTCATACTTTAAATTTCATAATTACTTCATAAAATTATTCGGAAAAAAATACAACAACCAAATAGACATTCTTTTATATGCGCTTTTTGTACATAGGTACAGAATTGTATTGACCTTAAATACAGCACCATGATGAAGATATGCGTTTGTAAACGTAACCTTACGATTTAACGCTCAGCTGAGTAATAGTCGCAATAGTGTATGTGCGTCCGGAGTCCGAATCTGTAGGCAAGCCGATACATTCGATGTCATCGGACCACGGCAGACGACACTCGGAAGTATTTCTCGAGGGTTTTGATAATACACATTTGGCTATGCATAATACACATAGAAGAATAGAATTGACAAATTATTATGAAATCTACATATCATAGATAGTATGTATGACAGTACACTATGAAAAATATTTAAAAAAAAGAAAATACAAAGAGAAGTAAAATCGTACTTCGTAAAGTTGAATACTTGAAGAGTAAAATTTTAGAACAGTTATGATTTTGTTTTTGTTTTGAATGCGAATTAGAAAAATACATACTAAAAAACTTTGTGTTCATAACATTTTGGTTTTGTTTAGTTGAAACTGTTCTTAAAAACCGTTATATTCTCAATTAATAGAAGAAATCAAAATTAAAGAGAAATAAGCGTTCAATAAAACAATTACCTACATAAAGTGATTTTAGTTTGCTGTGTAACTTAAAATAAATTGATTTAAAAATAACTACATTTCGTTAAGTTTTATTAACCACTTAATTTGGAAATTTAAATATAAGTAAGTAATCCGTATTTTATTAGTGCTTCAATTTAATTACTGTTATTTCATATTTATTTTCGTAACACCCAGAAACAATGAAAAGACAACATTATCTATCAGATTTTTTTGGCAAAAAACCAAAGAACGATACTATTTTTTCCGAATCGGAATTAAAACACAAATCAGCCACAACCGCAACCATCATCTCCTACAAATGTTCAAAGCACTCAAATGATTGAAAGAGCAGTGCAGAATAATAGTTCTGAAATTCAAGATAATTGTCCTGAATGCTGGTCTGGGCAAAAATTTACAAGCTTTAAAGAAAAATATGATAGTTGAAAAGTTTTAAATAAAATGTTAGGTTGTGAATATTGTGCGAAATATGATTTTACAAAAAATAAAAATGCTCATGCTCCAAAGGAATGGAAAAACAAACAAATTAAAGCATCTGGAAGAAATAAAGAAATCCAACAAGCTTCGCTTAGAAAAAAAAAATGAAAGATGTAAACAATTTTCAGATATCGAAGATGAAGTAGAATTACAGATTAAAAATGGGTTAGATATGGGAATAGCATTGCATTCTCGTAAAACCGCAGTAAAAATAGTGGATTTTATTGCAAATAATATTAGAAATGAAGTATTTGAGAAAATAATTGCAAATAATTTGAAAATATGTTTTATTATTGACGAAGCTTCAACAATATCCTCCAAACCAGTCATTATAATTTTTTTAAAAGTTGAAGATTCTGTTACACCACCAACAATGTTCTTAACTCTACTTGAATTAAACAAACAAGATGCAGAAACTATATATCATTCTTTGATGAAAGCTTTAAATAACAATGGATTTACTTATAATTACTTGAAAAAAAAAATTTAGTTGGATTTTGTTCAGATGGAGCAAGTGTCAGTACGAGAATTTCAAATGAATTTCCAAATGTATTAATATGTCATTGTTTAAACCACCGTCTCCAACTTGTTTTGGACAATTTTATAAATGAAATAGAGCAAGTAAACCATTTTAAGATTTTTATTGACAAAATATACACTATTTTTCATCAATCCAATAAAAATCAAATCCAGCTTTCCGAAATATCAAAGGAACTAGAAATCGATATTATAAAGATTGGAAGAGTTTTGACCAAGATGGCCAGCATGCAGTTTAAGATCAACCATAGCTGTTTGGCGTGCCAATCCTGCTTTACATAATTATTTTTCATCAAATGAAAAATACATGGGTATTGCCATAAGACTGGAAGATAATTTCTTTTTAAATTATTTATCTTTAATGATTGACATTTTAAATAAAATTTCTATTCTGTCAAATGCGCTACAAGCTAGAAATATGGACATAATTAAGGCCGAAAAACTTGTTCTAAGGTCAATTATTTTTTTGAAATACTCCAAAAGGAAAAGGGTATATACGAAAATAAAAGCGAAAATTTAATTACCTCAGAAGCTTTTAAAACAATCAAATTTATTGAAAATAGTAAATTTATTGGACTTCCACGCTCTAAACTTATATATAATATAGTACTTAATTTAAAGAAAAGGCTAATGGACTGCAACCATATAAAATCAAATTGTGCCCAAGGCAGCTGTAAATTAGAATTCCTTAATATATTAGAACCATCTAGGTGGAATATTGAAGAAATAATTGTTCCGTGGAAGGTAGCTGAAGAAAAATTAGACACTTTTAACGACATTTTTAATTATAAAATTGATACAAATGATTATAGAAATTTCTTAAAATATACGCAGAACTATATGGTCCCGGAAAGTATTACAAAAGCAAAAAAATATTATAAGAACCATTGCTGTAACTTCCGCAGAAGCAGAAAGGGGATTTTAAAAATGAACCAAATATGTTCAGATGAACGGAACCGTTTAACTGTGCAAAATATTACCAAAGTAATGACTATTAGTCTAATCGGCCTACCTATCGAATGGGATTCCGTCCCCTTTGTAAAGAAGTGGTTGAAAATTAATCATTCAGCCGATGATACAAGGATTAAATAAAACACAAATTTCAGAAGCAGATGAAAATCAAAAGGCTATATGGAAATATTTAAAATTTTACCGTTTTGTTTTTATAAAATTTACATTCCTGTACAATAAATAAATTCTTTTTTAATTTAGAAAGCTTTAAAAAAATTTTAATAACAGTCTCCCAACCAAATTTTTTCGTAGCGAACCGGGTGTAATATTATTAGAACCCCACCACTGTACTTAAGTCTTTTTTTACATAAGTATTGCCCAGCTCTGTCTGCACGACGAGAACACTCAAAAAAATATATAAGCTGGGGACTATAAATGATAACGCCAATGAATATTTAAAGTTAGTGGTTTATTTCACAACTTTCATAGTTAACACAATTCCAAAATTTACAGGGAAAAATATTTCGGAGATTTCACATTCACTAGTGCAACTTAGATAATTACACTTTCAACTATGTCACTTAATAAATATAATTCACTGTACCAACTTACCTAAAACAAATTATGCTAATTTCAGATAATGTTCTATAGTGCACTGTTTAAGAATGGCACCTATATATGTATATCGTATGTGTTCAAATATAATTAATATGTGTGATATCTAAAACGAGATATTTAATAAATGATTAATGAACGTACTCACCAGTCTAAAATGTGGAATCGAGTTTACGGCGTTGGAAAATAGATAGCTAGTGATTATCTGGTACCAGTTTTGCCTCGGAACAAGATACTTTCTTTCAGTTGGGATCCAAAATAAAGTTTGTGTATTAGTACTTGTCTTGCTCTAGTCGGTTCCTGGAACAAGATACTTCACTTCAGTCGAGAGACAAAGCAAAGTTGTTATGTTGATAAATTTGATTCCACTGTCTCCACTGAAAACTGCTTTATCGACGTGCTTGTAGGTAGGTGTGCATTGTTTTGTTCCCAACCTAGTTTCAATAAATAGAAATACTTGGAACTAGAATCCTTTGAACGGTTTTACTTTTAGATGGATTTTTAATATTGAGCAAAATTAGATTCGACACCAACGCATAATATTAAATGTTATTTTAATTTTTGCATGTCCGTCTATGCGTCCGTCCGTTCAGCCGTTCTCTTCGATAACTTGGGACCACATTTACTTAGAGAGTTCAAATTTTGAAAACTAGTTACAATTAGTTTCACTGTCCGACGAATTGTTCTAGAAATATTTACAATAAACCACTTCAAAAATCAAACTTGCACAGATGGGTGACCATACGAAATTACATACGGATATTCATCTACACAGTAAAAAAAATTGAGGTGTAAAATAACACCACATGTCGGATAATAAGATATTATTATCCTTTCGGTTTAATTTGTGAACTTAAAAACACCGCTTTAATGGGGTTAAAATTGTTATTATTCTTTCGTTGAATTTTTTTCATTACTCGGTGTAAACATTTTCCACAAGATTAATTATACCGCGAAGGGAAATTCTTAGTACACAGAAGGGATAAGTTTTAGGAACATGTTCATTCATGTTACTTCAAATTATCCACTGGGTGTTAAAAAACTCCGAACGGTGCTTTTGTTATTCTCTTATTGTTCGGAAAGGAAATGTTGAGTCATTTATTTGAAGAATAAAGATATCAAAAATTATTTGTATTGTCTTGAAATCTTTGAAAATGAAAAAACTATTCAAAGTTGAACATAATTTCGCGCAAGAGTTTGTACTAGTTGAGAGTGATGGTGACGAAATCAATTTTATTGATTTCATTAGTGCGTGTAAGTTGGAAATTTGATGTATGTGAATATTCATTAATAAGTGTTTTTTTAAGGCGTTTTAAAATCTGACGTAAATGTTGACAAATTGTTCATTTCCGTGATTTGTGATAATACAGAGCTTTATGAAGAGACATTTAACTTTATAGTGTCTAACTCCGCAGCTTCTGTCAATAACATTTTTCGAATTAAAACTATTTTAAACGAAGGTATAATATTAATGTGGTTTCTTATATTAAAATTTGAATTATGCTGTACTCAGGGTAGTATTTTAGATATTTTCTTTCTTGTTATAATATCTTATGGCTTCGTTTTGTCTGTCGCTAAAATATGAAGGATATACTTTTTATATTTAGGCACGACAAGTTTGTATACTGTCACCCAAATTCTTACGCTTTTATTTACTAGAAAAAATAGTGTCGGTTGATATCCAAACAGAAGAATTTTCTCCAGGGCAGCTACGTAGGTGTGATGCTTTTATTGATAGCTATCCCAAAAAACTTAAAGTTGATGTAGAAAATACAAAGAAGGTAACTTCCGTAATAAGTAATATTCCAACTTAATAGTAAGTGGACTCTTTATATTTAAGGCAATTCCTGATATAATAGCAGAATATAATTCCAAGGGCACTTTAGATAACCGATTCAGAAGGAAAGAAGTCAACGACATTGTTCATATTATGACAGAATCTTTGGGATTTTATCCGAGCAGAGAAGACAAAATATTATGGGCAAAGGCAACTGCAAGTATATTCCCAAACTTATGCATTGGAAAGAATCCCAGTAATTATGTAAGAGTGAAATCATAAAATTCTCATAATTTTGCAGATCAGACTTAATCTTATTTTCAGGAGGTTTTTTATGACGACTCTAATAGGGGAGGATATTTTGGCCATCGATTAAGAACGGTAAATAGAGTAGCGGGAAATTCCTCACTAAGAGAAAAAAACAAAGAAAACATATCCATTGAAGAAATAGAGGAATACATTGAATTAGAAGATGTGCAAGATGAAGTTAAATGGCTAAGAAATGCATGCGCAAAAGAACAATTGGAAGAAATATTTTATAAAATGAAAAGAACATTTTCCTACAGATACTATAATTGTAACAAAGAAAATATATTATGTGAATTACCTCGGTTTTTAGATACTCCTGGTTTGGTAAGTAAGGCCCATAAAATTGATGATATAAAAACATAATAATTTGACTTTTAGATCGAACAAGACTTTCAATTAAAGTTTGGAGAGTGTTCCAGTCGTTTAATACATAATTGGATGCAAATAAGGAACACAATTACTACTACGCCCAGTCCCATAATATTAATGTATATAATGAGGAAATAGCAGACGAAGATAGTAAGCTGAGTTGAGCCGGATTTGAATATTAAACATGTTGATACTTACGTATGATATACGTATGTACTTGTAAAATAATTGCGTCCATGCTCAACATGCCGAATGTTCAAATGTATGTGCTTTTATTAAACCAACATTGAATACAGTAAATTTATAAAAAAACAATCTGTATACTTTTTAGAATGGGATGAAACAACAACTTCATTTTTGATTCTACTAAAAATATTTCCACCGGTTGGACGCAGCCGTAAGAAAGAACATTCCAACAGCTTTGACGTTATAAGGTTTCAAAAGGTAATACATAACTGAAAATTGTTCTCGAATTTTCCGCATTAAAACTTTTATCGATTTTAG
This sequence comes from Dioctria rufipes, assembly GCA_963924295.1. Lineage (NCBI taxonomy): Eukaryota > Metazoa > Arthropoda > Insecta > Diptera > Asilidae > Dioctria > Dioctria rufipes. Next base: position 161,579 of record CAWUPM010000716.1, on the reverse strand, counting down.
ATCGGAACTGTATCACAAAAATTTGGTAATGCTCAACCGGAATTAATCAGGCAGAAGTATCAAATTATAAAATAGTAATTGACGAGAAAGAATTACCTGTAAAAAACAGTAATTCAATTTCGGCATGGGAAAATCTTTTTAAAACTTACTTATATTCAACTGTGAGTACGACTATAGCTCTTCATCATTTTTAACTTTTATTCAAGAGGCCATTTTCGAATTAAAAATTAGTCATATGACAGCTAGGATGAGAGATATAAAAAGTCGTTTAGATATTTAAGCAGCACTTATGTGAATTTTACCAGTTTTTTAATAATTAATATTACCGGAACCTACTTAAATACCTATCTTTTTATACCCTAGATGAAATCTATAGGGTATACTAAGTTTGTCATTCCGTTTGTAACACCTAGAAATAATGATGGTAGACCAAAATGGATTGGACACCCATTCATAATATTAAAAGTTATTTTGACTTTTGCATGTCCGTCCGTCCGTCCGTCCGTCCGACCGTCCGTGCGCACGATAACTCGAGAGCCCGTATACTTAGAGAGCTGAAATTGTCTACACTGACTTTAAAAAAAAAAGTAAAATTAAGTTTGAAAATGAGACAAATCGGGCAACTCCTTCGTGGGGTTGCCATATAAAAATTTCGTTTTCCGCTATATATTTGGACACTGCCTAAGAACGCGTCGACGTAGAGAGCTGAAATTTCGTACATGATGTTTCTACTACATTAGCACTACATTCTTGGTGTTGCCATATAAAAATTTAGATCTTTTACGTATACTTTGAAAACGATCAGTCCAAGACATTTTTATTGTACTAAAAACTTTTGCGGAATACGAAATCCTATAAAATTGGTTATAATCATTTTTTCTGTGCGACAAACCGTTCTAGAAATATATGCGAAAAACAACTTCAAAATCAAACTTGAATAGATCGGTGACCATACGAAATTTAATCCAGGCATTCATCTAGGGTATCATAAGAATTGGTCTTATTAGACCAATTGTAGTTTTTTTACTTGTTTTAAAGAAAAATGAACTTTGTGTGTAAGCTTTGTGGTAAGAAAAGTGTTGATTCCTTACAGTTTGTTAGACATTAAGAATTGTTCACAATGCAACAACTTCAATGCAAACAGTATTTTGTGGAGCAGAAAATTGTAATAGTACATTCAAAACTTTTAGTGGGCTAAGACGCCATCTCTTATCTTTTCATAAGGTAGACAACATTAATTCTACAAGTGTTCAGTACTCATTAAATGATAAATGATGGATTGTGAAGGTTGCAGTAACCAATTAATGAATTCAGAATGTGATGAAAAAATTAAGCCGGGGTATTTTAACTTAAACCTTATACAACATAAATTTATGCTAAAATTTAGTTCACTTCAGCTACCATATATTACATATAATTTGATTTTTAAAGAAATAACAAATTTTACGAGATCTGTTGCAACTAATATAGAATTAAAATTACCAAATAGTATTGATATTAAAAATGAAATAAACATTTTGAATAATCCCGTTAAAAACGTGAATACAATATATAAAATGCGAAAATTTTTAAGTGCTAAAGTTCCTGCCCCAAAGGAATTTTCTTTTGAATGAAATGAGGTGTGATCCTAAAAATAATGTGTACAATTTTAATACAACATCAAATACATTTATGTATGTATCTATCAAACAAACTTTAGAATTTTTATGTACAAATGAATACTTTAGAAATCATGTTCTTTGCATTCATCAATTAGAAAAAGATCATTTCTTAATTAGTAGTATAAAGGACGGATCTTATTTTCAAGAACATCCAGTTTTAAGTTCACACCAGGGGTCCATTATACTACAATTATATTTGGATGAATTTGAAACCACAAATCCTGAAACATGCATCTATAAAATTTCGACATTTTATTTTAGGGTTCTAAATTTGCCTAATGAACTTAATAGCCTAATTGAAAATATTCATTTAGTTATATTATGTCATTCGGAAGATGTAAAAAATTTAAGATATAATGAAATCCTTGCTCCACTCATTAAAGACCTAAAAAATTTAGAAGTAACAGGAATTCAAATTGAAACGAACGATGGCCATGTCAATCTCAAAGCAGTACTTTTCTCTCTGTGTCATGATAATTTAAGTGCTCATTCACTTTATGGTTTAATGGAGTCGTTTAATTCATCATATCCTTGTAGATTTTGCATGTTACCTAAAACGGACTTTCAAACTGTTCTCATTCATAAAGACCCAAAAGTATTACTTAGGAATAAGAACAATACTCAAGATATACAAACTTCAGTAGGGTTGAAAAGATCTTGCCCATTAAATGACTTGCACTATTTTAATTGTTTCAAATCGCTAAGCGATGATCACATGCAGGATATTTTAGAAGGATTTTCTCAATACGAGCTGAAATTATTTTTGCTGTTTTTAGTTAAAGAGCTGAAATTCTTAAGCTCTAAAGATTTTAACAATAGACTCTCCTTTTTTAGCTATGGAATCCTAAATCAGACAAATAAACCCAGTTATATAAACCTTGAAAGAGAAGCTAAAAATTTAGGGCAAAGCGCAACTCAAGTATTGTGCCTTTTGAAGTATATTCCTTTTAATATAGGTGACCTTTTTTATGCCAAAGGATACGAAAATGATGTCGTCAAATATAATTTAGTGATATCATTAATTGAAATAAATAGAATTGTAATGTCACCAATGCTTCTACATTCTCATATTTTACATTTAGAATTTCTTATTGAAAACCATTTATCTCAATTTAAAATAGCTTTTGTAAATGAAAAGCTTCTGCCTAAACACCACTTTCTTAGAAACTATCCTTCCGTTATTCGAGCTATGGGTCTACTTCCAATTCATAGCACTATGAGATTCGAAGGCAAGCATAAGACATTTAAAGCTCAGGCAAGAATTTGTAATAATTTCATTAATATTTGCAAGACCTTATCCTTAAAGCACCAAAACTCATTTTACGCCGAATATGAGAACAGAAAATTTAAACCTTCATTGGAATTTAAATCAAAGCAGTATCTAAACTTTAGCAGTTTGGATTACAAAAGTATTATAAAAGAGAAAATTCAAATAGAGGAAAATAGAATATTAACACAAATAAATATTTAAAATGTGGCTACGAATATAGAAAAGGATTCTTTATATCTATTATGATCGATGAAGGAGAAGTTCCTTCTTTCGGTGTCATAAAAAATATGTTAGTAATAGATGAAATCATTTATTTTATTTTACAGAAGTATGACACAATTGAATTTAATACATTTTTGCAACCTTATAAAGTAAAGATTTCTCAATGTATAATATTAGAAAAGTCTGAAACGTTAAGATACTTATAACGAAAGTTTTGAATTGAGTCATTTTCAAATGGATAACTTTTCATATGTAATACCAACAAGAGTATTTATCGCTTGAAATGGGTATATACACAAATATATTTATCATAGAAATGAAAAATTTATGATCTCTATGCATTTATGTATATCGGAATAATTTAGCATATAAAAATAATATCTACCTATAAAGAAAATAATGTATGTGCATATGTTCATTTTGAATAAAAATAAACCGAAATATTTTGAATTGCATAACAAACAATACTATTTTTTTTAATTTATCATACTAATAATACAAAACAAAGAAAGATTATATAAACGTGTCTTTGGGTAATATTATATTGTCAATTCTTTCGGTCCAAGGTAAATCTGATAAAAATTTTTACGGATGATTTTTTTTATCATTTTTATATGTAGTTTTTTCCCGCAAGGACAACATATGTATTCTGAAGAAAGAGGTGTTATTTTAATATCTATTAGGGGAATTTATTATCTTTTTAATTCTTTTTATTATCCGAAAATGAATCTTTATTATCCATTGCAGGAAATTTTCTAATAATTTTCAGTGTTATTTTTTTCTGCAGGGATAAAATGTATTATCTGAAGAGGTGTTATTTTATTATCTTCCAGAGAAATTTATTATCCCTTTGAACTAATGTTTATATTGTCCGATAGTTGTTTTACAGGAACGCCATTTTTTTTTTTGTGTGTAAAAATAACACCAACTAATGTCGGACTCCATGGAACACCATTTTGGGGTTTTATTAGCATCGAATTTTTCCACAGTGTAGGGTATCACAAGAATTGGTCTTAGCTAGTTCTATAATTTTTTCTTGTTTAAGTATATTACTTGCTTTAGATCTGCAGATTTTGTGACTAAGAAATCAAGCGAATTATTTTAGTTATGTTTTCAAAATATATTATTGCCTAAATTGGTACATTTTATTACCTCCACCCCACAACAGAATTTTTTAATGCTGGCTTGGCTGGGACTGAACCTTTGTTTAGTATACAGGGTTTTCCGGTATAGATAATCCATAGAGAAGGAGGTGATAGTACTCACCTAGGCAAAAAAAAAATTATACGTTGAAGGGTGGAGGGGGTAAGACGCGGGAATTTAAGATTCTTAATGCTGTTTCAACTTTGTACACTGTAAGCCGTCTAAGCTTTCCAACGAATGCCCAACTAGACTTCCTGTAATCTTTCATTGTAAATTACAGGACGCCGAAATCAGAAAATTGGAAAAACATTTTAAATTTTTCAAATTTTAACGATTTTCCCACCAAAATGCATTATAACTGTACAGTTTTTTTACAAGATTTAGAAACTCCGGAATTTTGACTTTAATTTGACTATTATGCTGATGTACCCACGTAGATGCAACAGTTTTTGAGATATGTCCGTTTCTATGATTCATAGCTTTGTTAATTTTTGTAATGACGATGGTAATCGCGCCTAACAAAAGTCATGAAAATATGAATCATAGAAACGCTAATATCTCAAAAAAGGATGCATTTAGGTTGGTACATGGGCAAAGACAAATTAAAGGTAACATTCCGGAGTTGCTAGATCTTGTAAAAAAACTGTTTAGTTATCATGCATTTCCGCTACTGATCGCTCTCTCATAGTTGGTAATTGAATATTAAACGACATTGAATTAAAAGAATCATTTTCTGCCATTTAATTTTGAAAAAATATAAAAAATAATATTATGTCTAAAAATGTGAATGTATGTCTAAAAAACAGCTCCAAAACTAGCCATGCCATGGCATAACTTTTCAGATGAAAACCTAATTGAAAGCATGGAATGAATAAAAAGTTTGGGAATATTTGCCTCTAGCTTGCAATTTTTTCAGTGATTTCGCAAACTATTCCGCTCTGTTGGATATGTTTGATGTGGAAACGAGCGCTTCACGAAAGTACCAGGAAGAAAGTAATTTTCTCGTGCTTTTTTCATGTTTGCTTTGTTCGCAGAGAATCTCCTTAGATTCACTTTTTTATTGCACAACACTTTTTGTGCATACATTTTTATAGCAACCGAAAAATGATTAATTTTTTGAGGGAAATTGCATATTTCTAAGTCCTTTTTTCTTGACCAAGTTGTGTTAATGTTAGAGATAAGTAGAAAATCGCGAACAATCAAAATTACCCAGATAAAAGTCGAGAATAAAAGATAAAAACAGGCAGAACAAAAAAATTTGTTAAACTTTTTTTCTATATTTGGGAAAGCTTTTGTTCTACTTTTTCTTTTCTTTTATTAGGTCAGCACAATTATCGCTTTGCACAGCACTCAAGCTTTCTACACTTTTAACAACACCAAAAGTTGCTTTAGCTTTGAGGTTGTATTTTTTGCTGTCTATAGACTCCTTCAAGTTTCTTTTTTTTTGTATCCCAATGGATTCATTTAGCTTAAAAGGAACAGGAAAAAAACTTCTCCTGCTGATTTTTTACCTTTCAGAAATTTTTATTCTTCAGAAATTCTTTTTATTTTTGTCTAGTAAGAAAAGTGATGGAATTATAAGCTTTGCATTGATTCCTTGATCCGTTTAACTTTCGATTTAGTAATTTAATAATGAGATTAAAATTAAAATTTTGATGAGATGATTTTCATACTATCGTAATGAGAAGTAGTTTCAAATTTTTCATTCAACTTTTCATAATTTGCCATAGAGATTATTATTTTTATTTCACTTCTTGAACCGTATACATGAAATCAGAGGGTGGTATATTATGTAGGTACTAAAAAGTTTCGTACTGTTCATCATTTTGTCTATTCTTTTTGTTGCCACGATTATTCACAATCGCATTATCCTACATTGTGGTGAAATTTTCGATTCAAAACATTCGTCATTGGTGTAATAGCTAACACTTTGGCTCAGGAATGTTTGGAAATTGGTTCGAACCGCATCGGCATCTGGAACATAGTCCAGGCATTATTCTGATAACAGGATATGGATATCGAACCTATTTACCTTTGCTTAAAAGTGCTCTGGCCTCATTTCAAACAGAAGAGACATTTTTTTTTAATCAGAATATTTGCTGCCGGTGTAGCCCAGCTTGTGAAAATATAACTCCAAAAATTTTATGGGGCTTGCTTTTGGGTTTTTGCTATGATTGCTTTCACATGACATACTACTAGCAGAAAATTATGAGGACACACTTAAAATTAATATATTGAAGTTTGAAATTACCGAAGCCGATTTTGTCAGCTAAGTGGAGGTTGGCCCATGAGTCGGACCTCTAGGATTGTTGTCTCCAAACATTGATACAAATGAGAAGCCACTCCTGTTTCCAAAAGGAAACAGGTAACTGGAATACCGAACAGCTTTGCCAGAAAATTAAGTCAACATGTGACTGTAATTGATGCTTGTGCACCATGGCAAAGTTCACGTGTCTATTAGGAGACGTTGCTTGCTTTCTTCGATGTTGCATAGGTTGGCTTGCCAGTTCGACTCGTTCAGAGAGTTCAATAGCACCTATGAAGACAGCTTCAGTTAATTTCCTTAAGGAGCTTGGACCCATGAATATTGGGGAATAATACTGACCTAAAATTGGTAGGGATATTCAATTCAATTTAATTTATTATTTTGGGAAAACTTCAAAAGATCTTAACATCTTAACATAATACATTATATAAGAGGAAGCTAAGAGCAACAAAGGAATAGGAATTAAGAAAAACTAATACTAACTTATTTGAAACTAAAAATGTTAAAGATAGGAGTAATATAACAATTTGAAAATATAAATAAATAACAGGAAAACAAAAAACTAACGAAGGATATACAAAAATAATTAAGTAATTAAATTTCCCTGGAATTCATTCATTATTAAACTCAACCTGACACCCTAAAGATAAGGAAATGAATATACATATAAAAGAATTACTACAAGTTTAAGCCAGAAATAAGACGCCTGAAGGTATTGATAGAGCCAGCCCTCTGGACACGAACGGGAAGGGAGTTCCACATTCGCACGACCTGATCAAAGTATGAAGCCTCACCTGTCAAAGAATGGAAACGAGGAGAAAAAAGATTGGAATGACGAGAAGATTGCAAGAAGTGTATCTGGTATAAACATATCCAGATTCACCAGAGTGAAGTAAGAGGACATTGCGCAACCAACCAATGAGATCTTGTACGGATTTCTGTTCTGCCAAAGTTTAAAACCCAACACAAATCTGATTGAATATAGTTAAAAGTATCTTTAATTTTCCACGCGTATACACTATAAAGTTAAGGATGTACCAAACTTCCATAAGTAAAATAGAATAATAAAAGAGCTTTTAAAAGTTGTAGGCGAATGTTTGTTAACAGTACATTTCATCAGTTTGGCATGAGCGCAATAACTTGATTGGCCATTTAGCTTGATCCCAAGATTGGTGGCAGAATTTACAAACCAAAGAGGGAGATATCAAGACAGTGTGATTTGTCAGGATTTAGTGAGAGCCCATTTCTGACCGACCATTTGTAGATAGATCATTTTATGCAAGCGACTCAATATTCTTTAAGATCTATAGGCTTACTTGGGTACAATTTTACGTCATCGGCATAAAGATGAAGATATACACCTTGAATCACATTTGGCAAGTCATTAATATGCATAGAAAACAACAACGGGCTCAAGCCAGATCTTCTGGGTACACCACATAAAAACAAGAGTAGGAAGGATGAGCAATCACCAATTTGTACCTTTTGATACCTGTCAGTAAGGAGACTATCAACTAAGCTGATCACTGATGAAGAGAACTTAGAATTACTGTGTAATTTTTCTAATAGCTTTGAGTGGCTAACGCTATGAAAAGCTTTTGAGAAATCCAGTAGAACAAGAATGCCAAAATTTCTGGCGTCGAGAATCAGGTAAAGATCTTTGGAGATTTTTAGTATAGCAGTTTCACAACTATGCTTGGATCGGATACTAAAATTGTGTTAAATTATTGTTGGTATGGAAAAATTCTGAAATCTGTAACGACAGACTTTTTTTAAGAACTTTAGCCAAATAGCAAAGAATGCTAATTGGCCGGAAATCAGCAACTGATTCAGGGGAAGGTTTCTTGGCTACTGGTGTGATGTTAGCGTTTTTCTAAGCCCTAGGCAAACAATAGTAAGTCAGACAGGAGATTAAAATATGAGCAATAAACGGTGAAATATAAGGTAATAGCATTTGAACAAATAGGGGATATATTCCGTCCAGACGAACAGCACTGGACGCAATGGGGGATACTGCCACAATCAGTTCACTGTGATCAATACCTCGAAATGAGGAGCATGTTTCTTGTTGCTGGGAAGAAGGGGTGTTCAAAAGAACAAAAGGTGAGTTTGTATCACTAACGGAGCTATTGAGCATGCCATTATCAAGATTATGAGAGGTAAAGTGTATGTTTAGCTCGTCGGGATTGAAGTTACAATGGGGCTTATTATCCCGATTGATGCCAGCATTACGAAAGTTGTGCCAGAGCATTTTAGGAAATATATTCGGATCAAATTTGGTTTTGAATTATAAACGTTTGGCATTGCAAACAGCAGTATTGACACTATTGCGTGCTATCTTATATATTTTTCGAACAAAATTTGCTGCAGAGTCCTTTATAATTCTAATACGGAAATTGATTTGGGGTGTAAACCAAAGACAGATGGTAGGCAATACAATTTATCCACTTTGCAATCAACAGATATACATAATTATAGATATCAGCCCAGGGTAAGGATGCGTATTCATGAAACAAATGGTGAAGTATCCTGGGAGGACTAATCTGTTTATGAAAATTTCATTAATATTGATTGTTAGGGAAAGATCCAAAAGGGCAGCGAATTGACTGCATACAAGTGTTGAGATCCGTGCTACGTATGTATAGCTGCTAAAGCCAATGAACTATTGTTGCTATGTGTAGTTCAGAATTATTGGATGGTGCCGTACGCATAGCGGTTAAGATCAACGCACTATTATTGCTATGCGCTATAACTCATTTTTTTTAAGCATTTATCATCTCTGAGGAACAAGGGTTGAATTAAAACTCGTCCCAATCAAATTCAAGTGTCAGCCTTTAATTATTATAAATACCTTATAGTGCGTGCTATTTGTATGCTTAAATATAATTCAAATACTTCAATATCCTATCCTGAGAATTTAAATCTTAAAATAATATTCAATAATGTAACTAACCTGTGCACTTAACCTTAACCTAAAAGCTCCATACTTGTTACACGTGCCACCTGAACCTGCGGGTTTGAAGGCTTTCTCCGATGGCACGTGGTTATCAACTCGACCTGCATCCGGTGAGCTCATTTATACCACACACTGCTTCCGGCTTCTTCTATATATATTTTTTATTCGTATGTTTGTTTCCTATAGGCAGCTAATTATAATGCGGAATCTTACGGCACTTCTTGCGACGCCTTTGTCTGGAGTCCCTCATAAAAAATCGCTGGAGTTTTAGCTTCTTCTGACCGTTCTCTTGCGGCTCCCAATGGCAATTTCTTTTATACCGCTAAAATACATTTTATTGCGAAAATATAATACTATAGGTTGCCTTTTAATTTTCTGACTTTGCTTAGATCCGGTATCCTTACATTGATTTTTAACTTAAATTTTCCTCATCGCTTGGTTGACTGCTTTGTTGTACTGTGCTCCTATACACTTTTCTCAATATTTATGGGCAGTGGAACACCTTTCTATAACTTTCACTTGCAGTTTTTTTTTTTTTTTTTAAATTGCTTGTACTGTTGGAGCGTGTGACTTTATGCTTCCAACACCAATCACAAAATGGCCCTTTATACGCTAGCTTAACCACTTTCGAACAGCGAATCGAAGTCCCAACCGCACTTCTCCATGTGGGTTGGTACGATGGTACTGCCCTAAGCCGTTCACCCACTGGCATCAAATGTTTATTTCAATTACTGACCTTCTTTACTTAGTACTTACACCCGCCACTGGTCCTTACATTTCCTTTTTTTTTCTTTAACATAAAAATATTTCATATAAACAGTGGTTATCTTATCTATTTCTTAATTCTAACTGTGCCTATGTTCACAATCTTTCGTACTTCTACTACCTTGAAGAATTAAATCTATTCCGCACTTTACCTCGCATACTAAGTTGATTGAGACTTCAATTTTAACAAACTCCTACCATCTGTCAAACACTATCTAAACTGGAATTATTTCAAAATCGTATTACAATTTTCTTTTATTATCATACAGTGATGACGTGTGTGTCTATTTATTACAGTCTCAGAAAGCAAGCTGTGGGCTGGGGTTTTCGCTGCCTCATTCTTGTGAATAAAATACTTATAGCACAATCTAATGAACGTTTAGTGTTGTGAATGTACGAACCATGAAATACTTTTTCTTTAGGAGAGTACACGTATTAAAAAATATGGCATTGGCATAAATCAATAACCTCTCGTTACTGTTATACTTTAATAGTTCTTTTAATTGAATTACTGAATGTACCTTTATGATCGCATGCGCCTATGTGGACATGGGAACCTTTTGGCGAGTTTACATGATCAGCTACTTAGGTTTTCCTGTTTGTGTGGACCCTGCTTGACAACATTATTTACATTCTTCACCTATACTTAGTCTTATTTTTCGTTTACTCTTTTTATTTTCCTCTTCATTTAATTCAATTCCTTTTCCTTTAGGATGTGCTACTAGTTTATTGTGCAACAACGAGATGCGAAAATTGGTTGAGTGTACCACAAATGTTGAATATGTTAACTCAAGGCACCATTTGCTTAAATTCAAGAAAGCAACGGCAAGGAAGTTACTCAACGAATCCTAAATGCATACACTAATCACTTGAAACCTGAATTAAAGATTATACGACAAACGTTACTTATGATTTAACTAGAGCCCTTGCTCGGAAGCCACAAACCATTCTGAAATTGTTACTTGATATGAACGTAGATAATACTTATACTGTAACGCATAACGCTTCACAGCGGTATACAGAAGTTCGAGCGGGTACGTGTCCTAAGATATACTAATAAGAAGAATGCTTCGCTGAAACTTATAAGTGAGCTATTGACCGACAACTCAAGGAACTAAGCATTTCTGCATGGTTTTGTGGACTTATAGTGTATTAGGCTCCATGTAGCAGCAACGTCTGTTACAGCGCATACAGTTATTTGTTCGTACCGTGCGTTCAGAGGCAATATAAGTCGCAGGCCAACTTGAATTTTTCTCTTTTTTGCATCCAGCATTTAAATATCACACATCGGAAATGACTTGGCTAGTGGTAGTAACTTAAAATTATTGTAAAATTTACTTTATTCTGGGTAACCACTCGAATAAAGAGTACTAACATAATACCTTCATCTCGGTCTCGACTAGAATAATTAATTTTATCTTGGGTAACGACTGAGATAAAGGTATTTATTCCAAGTCACGAGTGAAATAAGTTCTACTAACAACTTTACTTTATCTTGGGTAACGACGGATATAAAGATATTTATTCCGGGTCTCGACTGGAATAAATCTTACTAATTTTATCTTGGGTACCGATTGACATAAAGATATTTATTCTGGGTCTCGACTGGTGTTCATCATTGCATTTTCTATATTAACATAACATTAAAAAATAGTTAGATAGTACGCATATACATACATGTACAAACTTAACACAGCAAGAATTTCGCTAGTCTCATATTCTAAGATCTTCACATGGTTTCACCTTGTATATCTTTTTGCATTTTATTTTGCATATCAGCAAAATTATTCTGACTGAAATGATAAAGCCAGACGAAAGTCGACACCGGTGAGATAATTGAAGGAATGCGCGTGCGAACTTTGTGGCTAGGGAAATTCTTTCATTCTGTGGTAAGTTATTTGTGAATTTTGGTATTTAGCTAATTAGGCATTTTTGTAACATTATAAAAAGCGAATTTTAATAAAGAATTAGTGAGTTGCTACGATACAGTGAACCAAGACTTTTAATTTTACCTTAAGTAAGTCTGCTTGAGGCACTGTAACTCCGACAGCTTTCTGGTGTATCGGTTTAAGAGCCGCTGCAGCCACAATACTACTTACGGTGTAACACCCTAAGTTCTGCACAGCAATATCGAGGCAAAAGAGCCAAGATCAGCATTTGGCGACCCCGACGTGATTTCTTCCGAAGAGATAATCACCACCCGCAAACACTAGTCATGAGTCTAGATGAGCTCGCAGTTCAGCAGCACAACACAGGAGAAGACATAAAGGCTATTGCTAGCAATTATGGCAAAGACACTTCATCACGAAAGAACCAAACGTATCTTGAAGTAAGATTGACGACGCTTGATGAACTCTGGAAACAATTTGATGAAGTCGACACTGAGATTCGAAATGTGTATGGGGCAAAATTGGAGCATGCCTATTTCGCAAAGGCTTATTATGACGGCATAAAGCAAAAATAAGAGAAGACAAGACGAGACATCATGGACAAGCTTACAGAGCTGAAGAAGCTAAATCCCAGTAGTACAGCCGAGGATAAGACGAACCAGCCGACCTCAGATGACAAAAAACAAGAAACACAAGGGAAGCCAACTGGAGAAAATCCACGAGTAGAAGAACCTCGCAGTAACATCAAGACAAGCACATCTTTTGACGCCAGCAATAATATCTCCAAAATAAAGCAACGGCAGCAAACAATAATGAATGCCTTGCGCAGAATGCTCACTGGGATAACAGCTGCAACCCAGCAGCCTCAAGCACAACAGTTCTATCAACTTAAAATACACACGGTTGAGAGATACTGGGATGATATTCAACAGTTACACTACTCAATATGGGAATCAGTTGAAGATCCCAGCGCATCAGAGTTTGAAGAATATTTCAGTCTAGAGGAGGATATACAGAAGGTCTTACTGGAGTTGCATGCTGGTTTAAGTCAGCACGCCATCGCATCCGCACCAATGGTGAAGCTTCCGAAAATAGTCCTACCAAAGTTCGATGGTGACTATTTGAAGTGGCGACCATTTTACGACCTCTTCAACGAAGTGGTACACAAACAAGAAATGGTCGACTCGCAGAAAATGTGGTACTTAAAGAGCAGCTTATCGGGAGAAGCCGAAAAACTTGTGCGACATCTTACTATCTCAGATGCAAACTACACTGCTGCATGGAAGATCATTAAGGAACGTTACGAGAACATTAGATTGCTGGTAACTGCACTGTTGAACAAATTACTGTCACAAACAACAGTAACTTATGAGAGTGCGCCTGCAATTAAGGCGTTACACGACATAACGCAAGAATGCCTCCTTGGTCTAGAGAATTTAGGAATCAACACAAGCCATTGGGATCCACTGTTGTTGCACATATTGGTCAAGAAATTGGACAGAGTAACACACACGCTCTATGAGCAATCTCTCACTCAGCCCAGAGCATTGCAATCACTCAAAGGCTTCCAAAACTTCTTAGAGATGCGCTTTCAGTCTTTGGAAGCTCTAGGAAATAAGGGCAGATCAATGGAAGATCCTCATAAAAGGACAACCACATCCAGGTCTTTCACATCTGTCTCGGCTGGACTAACATGTATTCTGTGCAAAGGCAATCATCAAATCTTTGCCTGCCAGAAATTCATTCAACTAACGCCACGCAAACGCTTCGGCGTAATTAAAGATTTAAACATTTGCGTTAATTGCCTCAAGGCCGGACACAGGGCCGACACTTGTCCATCAAGAACGTGCACAAAATGCTCTAAATGACACAACACATTACTGCATATAGAGACACCTCCTCCAAGATCAACCATCTCAGTACAGCAGCCTAGCAGGAATAACTACATGACAGGTACGGTGGCACAATCAGCATCAAATCAATCCACATCATTCGACGACCAACTTAATCAATCTCGTTGACAACGAAAAGCCTTCAAGCTCCAAAGGGCTACATATTTCTTAGCACAGTCATGGTAAATCTGGTCAATAACCAGGGCAAATGCGTGGAATGCAGAGCCATATTGGATTCCGGCTCCCAGCTTAACTTCATGACGGACAAGATGGCAAAACAACTGAATCTATCTGGAGTTTCCGAGTTACTATATATTGAAGGCATTGGCCAACGCAAGCAACAATCTCAACGCAGAGTTAGCATATTACTACAGTCGAAAATAAGTGGATTTGCTGTTAGAATTGAAGCTCATGTACTTCCGAAAATCATTTCACCACAACCAGCAAAATCAATAGACACTTCAACATGGCCAGTACCACACAACATAAGATTAGCGGACCCGAACTTTAACCAGCTGGGCCCAATAGACCTCCTCATTGGTGCAGAGATCTATTACTCAATCTTGTCGGTGGGACAAATCAAATTGGGAGAAACGCTACCAACAATGCAGAATACAGTTTTCGGGTGGGCCATAGCGGGCAAAACTAATGGTGTCCCACAGAGTAAAGCAGCGTGCGGAATATGTACCGAAGATGAAGCTCTTGATCAGCAGATTGAGAAATTTTGGCGCCTGGAAGACACCGAAGGAGCCAATAAGAACAATTTCACTACAGCAGAAAGAAATTGTGAGGCACACTTCATTCAGACTACCTATAGAGACCAATACGGCCGCTTCGCTGTCAGTTTGCCTTTTGCAGATAGCCCCACAGCATTGGGGGAATCAAAGGATATCGCCTATAGACGGTTTCTGTCATTGGAACGTAAGCTTTCCAAGGACTCAGAACTCAAGACAGCATATTCCAATTTCATGGAAGAATACGCAAAGCTAGGACATATGGAGGAAGTCGACTTAACTAGAATCGAGAAGCCATACTACTTCCTTCCACATCATTGCATCACTAAGCCTGAGAGTAACACGACGAAACTCCGAGTGGTATTCGACGCTTCAGCCAAAACATCATCCAACATATCCCTAAATGACGTCCTACACACGGGTCCCATAGTATAAGATGAACTGTTTTCCATCCTATTGCGTTTTCGCCTGCCAAGATATGTATTCACCGCCGACATCGAGAAAATGTACCGGCAAGTCAATGTGGTACAATCTGACAAAAAATATCAATTGATTTGGTGGAGAGCTGATCCCAGCCAGAGCATCAAATGCTTTCAACTCAACACGGTCACGTATGGAACTACCAGCGCCACATATCTGGCCAAGAAATGTCTACAGAAATTAGCAGACGACCACGCCGAAAGTCACCCACTAGCTTCAAAGGTGCTGAAACATGATTTTTATGTAAACGATGTTCTCACGGGAACAAACAATCTCTCAGACGCCATTGAGACACAACAAAAATTACAATTATCATTGCACACAGCCGGCTTTAAGTTACGAAAGTGGTGCGCAAACCATCCACGCTTAATGCGTGATATAGCCCACGAAGAAAAAGAAATACAGTTAGACTTTGCAAACAAGGTGGAGGAGCATATAAAAACTGTTGGTCTGATTTTGCTACCCAAGACTGACGACCTTAGCATAAAGGCGTCCTGGATCGATGGCCGACGGATTACTAAGAGAACAGCGTTCTCAGACATAGCCCATTTATATGACCCGTTGGGAATAATGGCTCCAGTTGTGGTAGTAGCCAAACTATTTCTCCAGAAGTTATGGACTTTGAAGCTGGACTGGGACGCCGCATTGCCCCAGGAATTATACACTTCATGGACCAAGTTTCGTGAGGGCTTGAAAACCTTGAATACGATAAGATTTCCTAGACATGTGTTCTCTCATCGAATTCCGAAGTGCACGCAAATTCACATATTCGTAGATGCATCAGAGAAAGCATATGGACCTGCTGCATATGTGAGATCAGTTGATAAGAATGACCTCATTACACTTCGACTACTCTGTGCGAAATCTAGAGTAGCCCCTGCAAATCAGACAACGTTACCGCGACTGGAACTGTGCGCAGCAAAACTGGGAGCTGACCTGTCTCGAAGAATCAGCACAGATTTGAGCATCGCAAATGGAGCGATTCCGAAATTGTCTTGGCTTGGATAAACTACATGTCCTCATCGTTTCACACATTTGTGGCCAATCGAGTGGCTAGAATTCAAGATGTCACCACTTCCACCCAATGGCGCCATGTGAATTCCAAGGAGAACCCAGCGGATGTATTGTCAAGATGCCTAGCTCCAGAGAAATTAAGCGGGTCAACATTATGGTTTTACGGTCCCATGTTACTACACGGAGCAGAATCAATATGGCCCAATCCATACAGAAGCAATGATACAGATTACACAGTCGAACATAAGCGAACTGCTTTGTCAACAGTAGTCACCCCCAGCTCAACAAGTATCATAAGCGCAATCGACCATGGGAATTCATTCAGAAAGCTACAACGTGTCATGGCCTATATCTTACGCTTCATAGCTCATACGAAGAAAAAGTTTCAAGGAGAAATTAACGGGAAAGCGTTGAGCAGTGAAGAATTAGATGAAGCTCAAGCATTAATTATAAAAACAATGCAGGAGCAACCTTTCATGCAGGACATTGCAAATATAAAACGCGATGGTGAGGTGAGCAAAAACAGCTCTTTGAGCAGTCTAACTCCATTCGTGGATGACCGAGACATCCTGAGAGTTGGTGGACGATTACAAGCATCAACACTTGGGTTCGATTCTAAGCACCATATGCTACTACCATACGGACCTCAGTTCACTAAACTCCTTCTTAATGACATACATAAGGAGAACCATCATGTAGGACCACAAACTCTTCTCGCAATGGCAAGACAAAAATATTGGCCACTGAAAGGAAAAATCCTGGCTCGCTCTGTTGTCCAGCATTGCGTTCATTGCACAAGAGCAAACCCAAAGATGCTATCGCAATTAATGGGAAACTTGCCCGCCGACCGTGTGCAACCCGCCAGACCATTCGTGAACTCTGGGGTCGATTTCTGCGGACCCATTTGGACGCATTTCAAAATAAGAGGAAAACGACCACAAAAGATTTACATAGCTGTTTTCTGCTGCTTCGCGACCAAGGCCACCCATCTAGAAGTTGTAAGTGATCTCACAACACTAGGATTCATTGGAGCACTCAAAAGGTTCACGGGACGACGAGGGCATTGCCGCAAGATTTATTGTGACAACGCCACGAACTTCGTGGGCGCCAGAAACCAACTCACAGAAGTACGAAAAATGCTCGAAGGTGAAGAGATGGATGGAAAAATAGCAACAACTTGCAGCACAAACGGCACTGATTTCCATCTAATCCCTCCCCGAACCCCACACTTTGGCGGCCTATGGGAAGCAGCTGTAAAATCAGTCAAGCATCTCTTGCAGCGAACGTTAACGTCAGCTTCGCTGACCTATGAAGAATTAGAAACCACCGTCATTGAAATCGAGGCAATTTTGAATTCACGTCCGATAACACCACTATCGACGAATCCCAATGATCTAACAGCATTGACCCCAGGTCACTTGCTCATTGGGGAGCCTCTGACGAGCACAATTTACGCAACTGCAACCCCGCAACACTCAAACATCATCACCCGTTGGAAACTCGTTTCTCATCTCAAACAGGAGTTCTGGAGGAGATGGTCTAGCGAATATTAAATCAACTACAGCAACGGTACAAATGGAAGCAACGCTGCCACAATGTCCAACCTAACACAATGGTGATTATCAAAGAACACAATATTCCACCCCTCAAATGGCCGCTTGGACGAATTGTGAAAACATACACAGGACCCGACAATTTAGTACGCGTCGCTGATGTACGCACTGCAAATGGGAAATTACGACGCGCTATTCACAAACTAGCGCCTTTACCTATGAACGTTAACGTCAGCTTCGCTGACCTATGAAGAATTAGAAACCACCGTCATTGAAATCGAAGCAATTTTGAATTCACGTCCGATAACACCACTATCGACGAATCCCAATGATCTAACAGCATTGACCCCAGGTCACTTGCTCATTGGGGAGCCTCTGACGAGCACAATTTACGCAACTGCAACCCCGCAACACTCAAACATCATCACCCGTTGGAAACTCGTTTCTCATCTCAAACAGGAGTTCTGGAGGAGATGGTCTAGCGAATATTAAATCAACTACAGCAACGGTACAAATGGAAGCAACGCTGCCACAATGTCCAACCTAACACAATGGTGATTATCAAAGAACACAATATTCCACCCCTCAAATGGCCGCTTGGACGAATTGTGAAAACATACACAGGACCCGACAATTTAGTTCGCGTCGCTGATGTACGCACTGCAAATGGGAAATTACGACGCGCTATTCACAAACTAGCGCCTTTACCTATGAACGAGGATCAAGAAGAAGATGAAATCGAACCGCCCAGTTCAAACACCATAGATGATATAGAAGCACAAGGAACTGCTCGACCAGCGAGCGATCAAAGTAACCCGCATCGCAGGTCAATTTCCATTAATTCGACATCGAGTCAAACTAGGGAGACTTCTCTAACAGACACAGCTCCTAGAAAAAGGCAACGACGATCCATCGGATCAGCATTCGTTTCATTGTTCCTTGTCTGTCTCACATTCTCGACAACTAGAAGTGCACCTGTTGAAACGACCCCTTTCAAGTCGCAGCCAGGCATTTATTTTGAAGGCCTAGGCTCTACCAACATAATATCCAGCGAGTGGAACCTGGTGGCATATTACGACATGCAACCTTTCTGGAAAGAGTTCGATGCACTCGTCAACTCCAGTCGCATACTTAAAACCGTATGTGATCAAATAATTGAGAGGAATGCATGTGAACAAATCATGGAGCACCTCCAATTTCTAACTAAGGAACTCTCAGCAAATAATGAGCTATTATTACCAACAGAAAACAAAGGCAGAGCAAAAAGAGGTGCCATAAATTTCATAGGTAATATCGCGAATACCCTGTTCGGAGTGTTAGACTCTGAATATGCAGAAGCCATGTCTAAAACGATCAACGAAATCAAGCAAAACGAGAATCACTTAGTAGGCCTTATCAAGAATCAAACTTCAATCATTGATGCGAGCATCAACATCATGCGGAAGAACCAAGAGACGATAGGCAAGCAGTTCAGGAATTGGGAGATTCATCTCAACAAGATTTCTGCAGAAATTAATGGCATACACCAAGACATTTATCAGGAGAAACTATCAAATGTCTTCATCACGTTGGCAATGCAAGCCATGTTGACAGCTTCAAATTTTCAAAGAATCCAAGGCGTCATCCTAGACGTACTAGTGGATACTCATAACGGAAAAATCAGTCCACAACTGATCACGCCAGATTAGATGCTGCACCCACAACACTACTTACGGTGTAACACCCTAAGTTCTGCACAGCAATATCGAGGCAAAAGAGCCAAGATCAACAACTGGAATAAATTTCATTAACATAATCACTTTATTGCGTCTCGACTGAGATAAAGATAGTTATACTGGGTATCGACTAGAACTACACGTACTAATATCAAACCTTCATCTTTTGTCTCGTCTAAGATAAATACATTTACTCCGGGTCTCGACTGGAATAAATGCTACTTTACTTTATCTTTTGTAACGACTGAGATAAAGATATTTATTTCGGGTCTCGACTGGAATAAATCTTACTAACTTTATCTTGGGTACCGATTGAGATAAAATTATTTTTTCTGGGTCTCGATTGGAATAAATTTGGTTAACCTAATCATTGTATCTTGGGTCTCGACAGAGATAAAGATAGTTATTCTGGGCATTGACTAGAATAACTCTTATTAATATTAAAACTTTATCTTGGGTCTTGACTGAGACATTTATTCTGGGACCGAGTGGAATAAATACCACTAATACAACTTTGCTGTGAGTGTCGACTGAAGTTAAGTATCTGATTCCGGGGAACGACTACAACAAGAATTCTACTAATCAAAACACAACTTTGCTTTGGGTTTCGACTGAAGTAAAACATCTTATTCTGGGGAGCAACTAGAACAAGGTGAATACAAACAGACAAACTTTGCTTTGGGTCTCGACTGAAATAAAATATATTGTTTTACAGGGCACGACTAGATCAAGACAATCACCAACTATCTATTTACCAACGCCATAAAGTCGATTAATAGTAATAGATTGGCGAGTAACTTACATTTTTGTTTATTGCTTCTATTACATCTTGTTTATTGAATAAAGTATATATCGTTGTTGCCATTCTTAATTTGAATTTATTGAACACATTTCCTAAATTTGCATTATATTCGAACTTGTAGAATAATTGAGTCGAATTCAGCCTTTGTAGAATAAGTCTGCTAATTTTTATCTCTGTACATACAATAAGTAAGTTGAATTTCATTTAATCAATAATATATTTAAAACGATACAATTTAAGTGACTTTATTGACTTCAAATGATCATAGTTGTATTTAGCCATAAGTAAAAATAGTGTACTCAAGTGAAATAAAATAAACCACTCAAATTCAAGCTTAAACGGCGATCTTATTTTTCAGTCCCCAAATCCAAAATTTTAGTGTTCTTGTTGTGCAGAACAGTAGATGAAACAATTGAATTTGAAATAAAATGGTGGCTGTATTATTGGTTTAAAATATTAACACTAAAATCTCTACCAATTATAACATTTTCATAGAGATAGGCAAGGCGTGAGATACAGGCGGTAAATTCATCAGAACCCCTAGTAGCAAAATGACCTGGGGAACAGTACACAACAGCCAGCAAATTTTTGTCCGCCCTGCTGTTAACCTTCAAACAAATAGTAAATCCCATCACCGGGATAGTAGACATTACCAAGCTCTTGAGTCTCCGTTACCATAAATAATAACCCCACAAATGTTAATTCTTGTTTGCCAAGATACACTTAGTGGGTTCAACGAAAAAGAAGGACTAGCTTAATTAAGGATGACCACTATTTAGGCCAGGCAACGGGATGGAACTTCTTTAGCATGGCTATAGAGACTAACTCTGTGGCTCTGGCAGCCGGCGGATCACTGCTCGATCATCAATTAACACGAGGAAAATTGTCCATTTCAGACCTGTAATAGACTACTGTGGAAAAGAAGTCTACTAAACATTCATAAAGGCAAACGCTTTATTGAAGTCACTGCTCTCTAGAGAAACAATCAAGCTACGATTTCGGGAGAAAGAAGATCACTTCAATTTCGACAAGCTCGAATCAAGAGGGAAGTTCTTCGATGAATGATTAAAATACCTTCAACAAGGACTTTTCAAAGGAGATGAAGAAATTTAAATGACAATATTTATTCAAATCTCCTCCTTCAACCAAGCGGAACAGATATAGCGCTCTTACAGAAATCTTGGATATTCAAAGCTATGAGTCCCGAATGGAGTATCACCCTACAAAAGCTTCACTTCAGGAAAATTTTTGGTAAGTTAATTCAAGCGTTAGGTCGCTGGGTAGAAATGGCATTTTTCGAGCCTTATTACAGAAGTATGCTAATTCGCATTCCTTTTTAAGGAATATTTAAAAATGGGCTACACAAGTCGGTAGGGGCACTCGTCAAGACGGTATTTATATAAGTTTGTTATGTGTGGTACACAGACGATCTGGAGATTCTTGTAACAAGTACTTTCGAGAAGGAGGTCTGCGGACTGATGTGAAATAAGATCCTACTAATTGCCAACTAAACTCTGGACTTTGGTATTTGCATCAATCTACAGAAAAGTTACCTTTATCAGAAATAATCTTGTTGTGAACTTGATCGCTAACTCGCATTTAAAACAATAGAACAGACTAAAATATCTATGAAATATACCTAGATAGAAAAACCACACTTGGAGGCCATAGTGAACATAGTTACGAGGCAGTGAAGAGCAATGCGCCGGGGTAGAATCTAAAGCCTCGGATGATCATGGATATTTCGAAAACAATTATTGTAACTCAGCACTTCATCAAAACTCTAGGCACTTCATGAAATATAGGCAGATAGTGTAACAGTTCGCGCTTAATGACTTTTTACATGACGTCTCTAAATTTTTTACATTTTTAGCCACTTCATGAAATGTGACAAGACTTTACGCCGATAGTGTAATAACAACTGACATAACCAAATGTTATGGTAGGTAGATGAGGGGTGAAGGCGGACATCACGTTCACACGCACGCACTCTCAAACACACACGCACGAACTCTCAAACACACACACACTCGCACGCAAGAACACGCGCGCACGCGCCACACCCACACCCACACAGCCACACACACACATACACACACACATGCCTACCTGACATGGATCTGATGCGTCTCAAGGAAAAGCCAGAGCCAGTTTGGTGACGAGACGTTTTTTATTCGATGAGCACAATTGCTTGTCATGAATATGATTGGAAATTTTTTCCGAGAAAATCAATGGACGTAAATCTTAAAGACAATGACAGGATTTTCCATTCAGAAATCAAGGCCATACTGAAAGTTGGAGGGTATCTCCTTAATTCGGAAAGAGCAAATAAGACGATTTCCACCTATTCACACAGCCAAGCTATTGTTAAGACTAACTTTATTCAAATTTTTCGGAACCTACTCATTCTATGAGTGCCAGGCCATAGTAATATCAGTGGAAACAAAAAGTCTAATTAGCTCCCATACCTTGGATCACTCTCGGAGTATTCCTTGACGTTAACGTGTTCAGGTGCTGTGTTGCAATCTCGTAATTAGCCTTTCTCTTCCCTTTGACTTTACCGATATTAGTGAAATTGCTATGTTCGCACAATCCCTACGGCAGCGTTCAGAGGAACAAAACGAATATATCCACCCACCGAGTTGAGGTTGCAGTCCCCAGCTGGTTTTTTTTAGTGCTAATAGCAGCTGACACAATTTACAATTTATTTTCAATAGCTTTATTTACCAAATATCATACTACTTGTCTGACTCCCGATTGTGTTAATTTTATATGGAATAATACCAGCTAAATAAACCGCGTAATAGCGACATATGCCACGGAAAGCCCAACCGCAAGAATTTTATAAAATTTTCAATGAAGTGCAGTGAACTGGCTGCTTTTTACCATTAGCACATTCGCTGAAAGATTTAAATATGCCCATTATTTTGTATATATTTCATGTCCATTGTGGTTTATGTCATTTACACAATTATTCTCGCTTTTTGTTTGAATTACCGAGGATCACACGAAGTTATTGTAATAATTGGATTCATAAACAAAGCTCTGGTTTCACCAGTCAATTATCTTGATGGCAAAACTCAGAGTTCCGAGTAACCACCTGCCCTGCCCATTACTGAATTTGAGCATTATTCGTATGACGTAATTAGGCATATTACATATATACATATTTATATTAAAAAGAATGAATGAATGACCAGAAAAGGTACATATAAATAAATTCCATCAGATTTAGAATGGATAGATATAATGATAACCACAGACTGTGTTTTTTTTTTATATAACATATTTGCCCCGAAGTACCTAACTATGTCTCTGTAGATATGAACAATTTCTACAGAAAATACTTTAAAAATTCGGATTCAGACTTCATTGTGATAAGCTCTGACAATTTCGCATAGCGCCATATAAAAAAATATCTACTGTTCTTACAATACGTGAAGCTAGAGGGCGGATGTTTTGCTCCCTGAAGTGGTTTTATCCGTGTGCTGAAAATGAAAAGTCGAAACGAACAAACAAATGTTTCCACCACATAAATTTTCAGTGTACACATAAACAAAATGTCTTTTGTATTTTAACAGCTTCTTAATTGTTTTGCTTTACTTTTCTGACAGAGGGGATTTTATTATGTAAGATTTTAAATAAGTTTTCTTTAAACGTAGTACATAGTACTTTAGAGCGAAAATAGCAGAAGATGCCTCAGTTATTTAATTGGCCACTTTTATGTAATTAATAAAATCAGCTATGTATTTCAAATTACTTAACTCCATGAAATAAACTTTCGCCAATGCAGAAATTCAATTTCAATTTATTTATCTCAGGCCATAGTAATATAATAATAAAAACAAATAAGTATAAAAATTAAAAATAAAGTGAATACATTACAAATTAAAATAGAAATACAAAACTTCTGCAGAACGTGATGTTCTAGTGATTTTGTCATCGGAGTACAATTTGTAGGTGTTAAAAATGTTATATTTATGTTTTATGCATATACTGTCCAGCCATTATAATTTTTTTAAATACCTACCCATTAAATAAATGTCTATTAGCCCAATAAATCTCAAAAAATATCATAAGATATTCCCCCGCACAACCTGATAACAAACTACGAGATCCGTAAGACGTCCTAGGTACGCTTGCATTGGGAATTTTACATTGCAACCATATGAAATCCTATAGGAATGACATGGGAGCTACCAGGGACATCCGAACCACGGACATTCGGGACTACTAGGAAAGCCTTAAGCTGTTCATTGGGACCGAACGGACCGACGGACAATTTATATATCTCAACACGATTAAGTATTATATTTACGAACTATTTTTATTTAATTATAATTAGGTAGCGCTAGCCAAAATAAGTCCAATTTTATTTAGAAATTCACATATTTAGAAAGCAAGATAATTCAGCCAGCTTAGTTGAACTCGGGGCCAAAGAAAAGCCCGTAGGTATTATAACCAGTATCTAGGTTTAGATAAGAAACTATTGTTTGGATAAGTAGTATGGGGAATGAAATCCGAACGAATTTAAGAGGGCAAGAAATTGAAACACGCTCTACGAAAAAGTGTCATTAATTGTTTTTACTCTTCTAAATGTGTGATTTATAACATTATATACAGAAAAATATTTACTCCTTCTCTATTAGCTTTTCTAACTCTTTTATGTACTTCCCTCATCGCCTACTTGGTTCCAGATTTATCGATTATATTTAGTTCTTTTTTTAATTTTTACAATTAAAGTATTTCGATTTTTCGGTCAGTAGTTATTGCTGTATACCTTTCTCTTTAAATTGGCCCAGAAATTATCAATGGGTCTCAATTGTAGAACATTTGCTGGGTTATATTGTTTAGGTATACATATATTATATTCCTCGCTTTTCCAACTCAAGTAAAGTGTCTTTGGTATAATTCGTAGACGCAAAATCGGGCCAAAACACCACTTTTTTCTTTTTTATGATATTTTTTTATAAAATTATCAAGCTTCGGGATGCATTTTTTTGTTTACAGCCAAACCAAAATTTTTGGTGCCATTCGTTCCCTTCAACTGAAAAAAACTGTCATCTTTCATAACATATTTGTAATTTATTTAGCAGAGAAACGATTTTCGGAAAGTGTCTTCAGTCTTCTCTTGCAAGTACTTTTTGATCATTTTGCGATCCACTTCATACTTTCTTCCTAACTCCTTGTACGACTTTGCACCTCGCCTAAAGCTTTCGCTTTTAATTTAGACCAAAATTTAGCGCATTGAAGCGAACACTGTTTACCCGGACCGATTTTTCTTTCTAATTTTATTCCACTCTGGAATAGTCCAATTGCACGATATTTAGCAGTTTTCATAAATCCCATTAAAGTAAAATGCTGAAACACTTTACTTTCCTTTTATCTGGATTTTCTTCGGAAAATTTTAAAATTAACTTTTGGCGATCTACTTCTGACGACGACATGTTTCCAACTAATTATAAAAACAACGATATCTCTCCTAATTTAATTTCACAATAACAGATACCGCTATTGTTCTAGGGATCGCGAAAATCTAATGTAAATGCCTTTATATATGTGTTCGAATTTCATTCCCCATACGTTATATACTCTGTCTGCCCGAAAATATAGTACCTATATATGTATTTGAAAGGAAATCATGGACTATCTAAAATTTATTATATTGGTATATTGGCTCATTATGTTGGTATTGTTTCACTTGTTAGCTAAATAACGGAACATATTTGACAGCCGTTGCTTTTGAATTAAGTTGGAATTAGAAGATCAAAAATTATTTTTTTTAAAAAAATAAAACAGTCACCCCTGCAATTTCAAAATGGAAAATTTTAACCCAAATAGCGTGAACTCACAAAGAAAAGACGCCAAATCCAAACCATTGACTAATTAACAACGGCATGGTATCTTGCAACAGCTATTCTATTACAGTATATGAAGAAAAAGGAAAAACTAAGCACGGTGCTGTTCATAAAGTTGCAGCTGCAGTCCACGTAGCCTTAAAACACTAAAATTATTACTACATAGTTATATTGTGGTAATTAAATGAATTTACTATTTTTTAAAATTTAATTTAATTGTATTTGATTTTTTTGCAAGTGTATACCATATATTTGGACAAAAAAAATAATTAAAATGTATACCATATTTTCGGACGGAGGGAATATTTCTTAGCGTTAATGAAAAACTTGAGCGTGCAAGTCATTAAGTATAAAGCTCTTATGCAACGAAAATAGAAGTCAGCCAAGAAGAACTTAATTCTTTCTACACATATGGAAACAGAGAGGCTTAGATTAAAAGTTGAAAACACCGAAGATGACCATTCATAATGTTCTCAGTAAATTTCGGGAATCTTGTAGTGTCCAGAGAAAGTCCCGGTCAGGAAGGAAATCAGGTTCGGTTGACCAAAAATTGAACAAAGAAGAGGTGGACAAATAACAAAATGAAACCACAACATGTCGTAGAGAAATATGGCTGATAAAGTTGGAACGTCATTTACTACGGGCCATGGAATTAAAAGAGAATATCTTCGAAATTTCTATGTTCAGAAAACACCCAACAGAACACCGGGAAAGAACCAAGTTGTGATTGCAGCAGTTAACAAAATAAGAAGAAATGCGTTAAATACCCGTTTATTTGCACAATTGTGTGAAGAAAATGATGAATACTTCCAACGATTGCTCTGACATACTGAAGTACGCTGGTTGTCGAAAGGTGCATGCTTAAGAAGATTTTACTGACTTTTTGAATCAGTTTTAGAGTTTCTGGAAAATAAAGATCCATATTTAAAAAAAAACCTGATCAAATTGAAAGCAGGCATCGCGCATTTGACAGATTTGTTCAAAACATGTAATGACATTAACTTACAGAGGGTGTAATTTCGACTTTTCTTGGAAAATCGAAGTTTATGCAGCAAAATATTAGTCAGGGTGAATTCTCCCAGTTTCTAAACTTGTCACAGGCAGAATGTCTTCATGAGGATATTCAGACATATGTTCAAAATTTAAATGCCATGAAGATATTCCGACGATGGAAATACCACCATTGATCATAAATCCATTTGATCAAACGGAAGTGGTGAATGTGGTATTACAAGAAGAGCTCCTCGAGTTTAGCACCAATGAGCAGCTGAAGGTGAAATTTAAAAAAGGCTATCAAACATTTTGGCTGCAGGCAAAAATACCCCAAAAATATCCTGGGCTGTGGGAAATTGCGAGAAAACTTTTGATAACGTTTCCATCGTCATACCTTGCCGAAAAAAGTTTTAGTGTCGTTACAAGCCTATTAACAAAAAAAAAAAATAGCAGATTGAACATCACAGAACGTGGAGATTTGCGGTTATTCCTTACAAAACTGAAGCCAAATATTGATAATTTGCCGTCAATCCATCAAATACATCCCTCTCATTAAAATTATCACTATTTTTTTAATTGATGCATTGTTGAAGTTACGTTAAATTTTAATTCTATTAAGTCTATAATCATATTATTTCAATAAATAGAATACAAGAAAATATACTATTTTTCTTTTTATTTTTACCACTTTGAATTTAGGTTGGAACTCAGCCGTCACACAAATTTCCCTCGTTAGATCTAATCTTCACATTTATTTACGACTGTTGGGAATATGGTGGGAATGTAACAGCACCGAAACCAGTAAAATGTTGAAAGAGGTCTACAAGAAAAAAAAGTTTGGGAACCTCTGACCTAAACGAAGGGAAAGTAAAATGCAATAATCGTTGGAGTATTACTGAAGTGAAGAGGCTCCTGTTCTATTACACGCAATTTAAAGAAGATTTCAACAATGCCCGTAAACGGAAACATGTTTGGAACGTGATTGGAACTTCACTTCAAGAAGAGGGTATTAAGGTAAAAAAGTAAAATGTATTTTAAATACCAATCAATACGCAATATTTAAAATATTTTAGAAAAGTCCTGACCAATGCCGGAAAAAATGGCATAACTTATTGCGGACGTATAAGCGCATAAAGGATAATAATTCAAAAACCGGCAGAGGACGAATTAAATTTCCCCTTTACGAAGACATCGATGAAATTCAATTGAGCAAGTAATAGCTGCGTTGGAGTTTCAGTGGGCATTTCCACAATTGGAGAGGAAGAACTCGATCCGCGCGAAGAAGTTGAGAATATTCCCCCTGACACATTTGGTATACATATGTACATATATGAAAATACAACACATATACACGAATATCACAAAGTGGTTCTTCCACTTAACACACTCATCAAAGAAAACAGCCTCAGTCACTTTTTTATGTCTACAGTCAGAATTTTCACCTACTGTTGCAGGTTTCGAAGAATTGCAAGAAATTCCCGTTGAAAATCCGTTTAAAAGAAGGAGGACCTCAAAGGAGCGATATTACGAAGAAAAGCTCGCCATTTTGAAAGCAAGGGAGGAAATTTAAAAGGAATTCGAAGATAGCATTTTAAAAATAGAGGAGGAAAAGCTCAGAATGCTTCGTGAGCTGATGAACTCATAAGTTCGTTTAGTTTTAGTTTTATTTATTTTTTATTTTTATAAGTAAGCTGTGCGCACGCACATATTCAGAAGGAAATAATTTAATTTTCATACAATTTATTCCAAGAAATATAAATAAATTGGTAAATATTAAGAGCGTCTGTCTTGTATGTAATTATTAAATACAATTTGTTGCATGTTTGCAGCATCGCTTGCATTATTCTCTTCTGCCTCAAAATCAATAAATGCTTGGAACTCTTCTTGCGAAACAGTGTTTTCAATTGCGTCTCCATTGGTTACACATATATTGTGTAAAGCAACAGCTGCGATAACAGCTTTTATAATAATTTCCCTTTGCAGGTTTTCGAAATTAAAAAGCCTTCTAAACGTGATTTTAAGGAGACCAAACGAGTTTTCACTTATAATCCCTAATGACGAATGGCCAGCATTAAAGCTTCTCTGGTCCTCATTTAGAGCCCCATTGTCTTTGAAGGGTGGTACCAACCAATCTTTCACCATATACGCCGAGTCGCCCAATAAAAATTTTCTGTAAGCAAGTCGAGGATTCTCTTCTAGAACTCTAAATATAGAAGGTTTTCTGGCTTAAGTCAAGTGTGAGGAAAACGCTCAGATTTTTTTTAAATTTTTCCCAAATGCTCCTTTATATTCACAAATCACGAATATCTAATTTATTTTCAAGGGAAATTTATAGTTTCCGAGATATTTAACTTTAAAATTTACAACTTTACACCGCACTTTTCACAACATAATTTGACATTTCCACATTCATATTCCACATTCTTCTTCTTCTTCGATAAGGCAATGTCCTCATTGCTGGGAATATACATACATTCCTAGCATTCGGTTTGCGGGCAATGCGTTTTGATTACGATGAATTTTTTTCATATATAAAATAAATATAAAAGACAAAAATGGAAAGAATAAAAATTTATTTTGTATTCTTGCTTGAAAAATCCATGCAATGCCCTCTTCTTTTCATCATTAATTTTTTTTCATCCATATTCTATCAGTATTAAATCAACCAATAAATATACGGATAGAAAGATTAGATAAAGGCCTTAACGTGTCGGGTACAGCATGCAGTAAGAGTTCACTCTCACTGCTTTTGTATACTCGTCATGGAGGAAAAACTAAAATTTCAACTTAAACTGTCACTCCACAGCAAAATAAAGTTAAAACTAATTTCATCTTAAACTGTCACTCCCACAGCAAAATAAAGTTAAAACAAATTGCAGCCAAATCTGTTTTCTTTCTAATAGTTAAAAAAAAAATAGCATGTAGAACATATTTAGAGAAATTATAGCGTTTGAACAAAATACAAGCAACTTTTATATGAAAAACTCCTGTAGTAAGCAAGGCAAGAAAACTGTGGATGTCGCCTGCTGGCCGGCCCGCTGCTCTCTTTTTTCGACTTTGTTCATGGCTTGTATATTTCGGGAGCTACGTCCATGACCAAGGCACAGTGTATTCATACAGTAGCCCAGCTCTGTCAAAACTGTCAAGGGAGTAGGATGCCTCTATAAAGGGACTATACTTTCTCTTTCAACAGTTTTAACTAAAACACTAGTCAATTTGTAATACAAAGGCTCTTATGTAAATCTATAGTAGAAGCAAGAGAACTGATGGCATTCTTAAACTTGTACTACAGGGAAAGAGGTAAAAACGACAAGTACAACTATTTTCTGGAAGAAAAAATCAATGCAATGACATTTCGACATATGTCAAAATAAAATCACAAACCGTTTAACGTTAAGAAAACAATTGTGATATGTAATATTAATTAAAATTTAGTACTGTAGGTATATAAATATTTTCTTTCTCTCGGTTTTAATTCTAATAATAAATCTCAAACTGAAACAAAAGCTCAGTCGTGTTCGGGATACAGTTTTAATGTAATAAATACGTTTTTAAAATTAAAGTTTTGATTGGTGGTTAGGTGAAAATCTATTGGTAGCTTGTATATTATTAACAAAGTTGCCTTAGGTTTTTATTTACTTGTTAATCTCTATCATCGATGCAAATCAAAAACGTTTTGTATTAATATATATATGTCAGCTGATTGGGCCTTCCCACACGAGAAATTTTTAGAGAAGGACGGAATTTCCTTCTTTTGTGCTAAGACGTGCCAGTAAAATAATGTTGCTGAGAAGATTTTAGGGAAGGACGCGTTCAATAAAGTCACAGTTCTTTATATAAACAATAACTGTATCACAAATTCACACCACGTAGTGATTATTAAATTATTATATTATCACCTCAATCGCAGGTAAACATATGTACAGCCGTCCGATCCGAAATTTCAGAAATTTCGCAATTTCAAAATACCATTTTTTAAATGAACTTGCAAGATGATAAGACATCAACCGAACTGCCTTCTGCTGTCAAGTTAAAAATCGAGTTGGAAGGGAGGCATGCATGCAAGCTGTACTATCTCGTGTAATCCCCAGGTATCTTTCTATTTCATGTGGGCTCAGTTGCTTATTTAAAAAAAAAAAGTTCTTGTGGCGGTGCCAACATTGAAAAAAATCATTGGCGGAAAATTGAAAAAATGAGCGCGCAGCTCGAAAAGAAATTATAATAAAACGTTTAGAATTTCTGCTGCACATCTTATGAATATATTGCCTTTGGTAAAACAATTGTTTTCACTAGCAATCCTAAATAATTAATTTAAAAACATATATTTCGACGGACCCATTATTTATTTGTTGTTTACAGTTCTCCTCAGTTAGTACTTGGTGCTTAGACCGAAAGAGTCAGCAATATAGAAGTGAGCCCACTTTTGTAGTCAGTCCGTATTATAAATGTCAGTGGCTTGCTCTAACTAACCGACTTACACCGGTTGATAATGGGTCTTGTTGTACAACTCTTCATCATTCTGCTCCAAAGAAAGTTTCTTGGATACAGATGGTACTTGAACTTTTTTTTCAGTTTTTCATGCTTTTTTCATTTTTTGAAAAAAGGAATTTTCATTACTATTATCTTTAATTTTTTTCATTTGATTATTATTATTAATGTGAAAAACAATTTAATCTCTTTCAATTTATATTTTATATCTGGGCAAGCTGTTTGACGAATAAGTTTTCTTTATCGTGTTGTGGAAAGACAACGAAGATTGGAAAGTAGAGTAGAAACTAGATGAGTTCACCCTCAGCCTAGCCGACATCACCAACTTTAACATCTAGATAACCAAATCTCATATATTCTACAGAACTGTCAAAGTTGACGCTGAGGTTGAGGTTGGAGAAGTTCACTGTGTTTCCAGCTTTAATAGAAACGTTACAAGATTTGAATCAAAATATTCTCTTGCGTTTTTCCGTCGTTCAGTAAAGTGTATTTGGGAGTGTTTTTTGTACCGCGACAATTCAATTGTTTTAATTGCCGCCCGTTTAGTCGAACGTTGCCTAAGTACAATACCTATGCAACCTTGCGTGTTACCCTAGTACAAAACTAGTGCAACAATTCGTGGAGAACTGGGTAAGAAATGAATGAACGCCTGCTTCGATAAAAGTGAAAACTGTACTATATTTTATTTTACACAAAATTGCGTTTTTATAATAAAAAGATGCTTATTTGTCATTTTCGTAAACCCTAAAATCTAAGCAACATAAAATTTTACCATTTCATATTTTCCCACACCTTATCACCACAAAATATTTTTGTCGGATTCTAATTACATTGCAATACCTTTGTCGGATTCTAGTTTCATTGCCAAACGATTTTGTGGCGACAAGAATGTGGGAAATGTCTAGTCAACAAATTTGCTGTACGAGCTGTAAAATTTAGCAATAATGATGAATGTGATATACATACATTCATCTGTTTGCTAAATTTTATGGAATTTCGATATTTTTATTTCTATTACTGATTTATATGGTATGTGATATTCAACATCCTCCCCCGCGTTGAACGTTAAGTTCAACCATTTCTACCGTTTCAGGTCGGAGGCTGAATTGAGAGCCTGCATTGTTGGGCCGTGTTACTCTAGCTGCCGGGGTTGGAGGCAATGGTCGTCTTGCTGGGTGTTGTCTTGTGAGATGCTTCCAGAGGAGATAACTACAGCTGATTAGAGTTATGAGCAGCCCAATGTATCCGATGGCAAACTGATGGGCATCTTGATGAGTGATAACCTTGGTGGATTCTTCTGCAACACGTAGTTGTTGTAGTTTATCCTTAAGCTCAATAATGTCATTGGAGATATTTTGATGTTCTGAGGGTTTATAATAGAGCTCTGCAATCTCAACTGGACCTAAAAGCTCAGTTAGATTCTTGGTAGGAATAAACGATGTTCTTAATGTAGAAGGGTATAGGTTATGTGCTTGGATAGTAGTTGATTCATCCTTGATGGTGCAGCCATTGCTGATATTGAGTACTCCTGATCCTGATAGGGAATTTTGTACAACTGTGTTTCCGCATACAATGTTTATTGTTGTTTCTTCCTTCATGATGTAGATCCAATGGTTCGAACTGACAAGTTGTATCCATCGGGGTGTATTATAAGATTTGTTAATCTTGCAGGTAGGTAATGATGGAGAGTTTGTGAGAAATCCAATTTCACAAGCGCTGGTGTTGGCTCCCTTTCTAAATAGAGGATGATGCTGCTTGCACAAATGATTGAAGTGGCCAATTGTAGAACATGTTGCCATTTCTTGTTCTGACAACGGATAGTATTGATCGCGATGTAGATTGATCATGAGGAATTGAGATGACGGCTCGATGATCACAAATGAGTCGTTAACCAAAACTGGAACCGGAACAATTCGTAGTAATTCGAATGGTTCGTAAGAAAGTAGTGGTAGTTTCACTCTGAAGATCAACTGCCTTTTTGCTACACGCACTTCAACGGTCATGAGGCTGTAGAGTTCTAATAAATTACCTTGATTTGCTGGTAACCGCAAGGTCGGTGGTAGATTTTCTTTGATAATAATAAATTGATTTCGAAACTGCTTCGGTGTTAGTAGTGTGGGATTCATATTTCCGTGGTGAGTGTCTATAATGACATCCAGCAACATTGTCTGCATTCGTTGATAGTTGGTGGTTGCCAAAATTAAACGCACTGCCAAGGCGTTGAAGATTTCTAAGATTCTTTGTTCTTGAACTTCCTTGGTTATCCCTTTTAGTTGGAGAATGGTTCGATTTATATTGTCTTCAAACTCTTGTAGTCGACCTGCCATTATCTCACTAGATTTTTTGATTACATTTACCGTTGAGTCCACTATAGAAGTTTGGTTTTTTAGTAATTCCAGTAAATGTTGCTGATTTCCCTCAAGATTATTTATTATTTGAGACATTTTTTCGGCATAGGTCGAATCCAATACTCCAAATAAGGAATGTGCAAGATTTCCCACAATATCTAATGGGGCCCTTCTATGTCTTGAACTCGAGTCACGGGTGAGCAACGCATTGTTGTTTTCGAGTTCTGTTACTGTGTTAGAAAATTGAACAACTGTTTGTGTGTATGCTTGAGTACTGCTTGTTGAATCACAAATCTTCCTTAGATTGTTTATCCCATTCTTGATGTTTTCAAGCTCCTTCCAGTATGATTCCAAGTTGTAGTATATAATCAGTTTCCATTCGTTGGTCACGAGGTGAGTGGATCCCATGCTTTCAAAGTACAATCCTGGTTGAGTTTTAAAAGGAGATAACTGTATTGGACTGTTCGCTAATATCGGTACAATCAGGCATGCCAGAAGAACCACACTTATAGGTGAGATTGCACGTCGGGATTTTTTGGCAGGAGTCCCATGTTGCGGTTCTCTCTCTTCGTCTCTCTTGTTGCCTGAAGGAAGAGTGCTCTGGATATTAGGATCTGCTGAAGGCTCGACTCCAGCGGAAATGTTTAGTTCTTGTTCTATAGGTAATGGAGCTAATTTATGTATCGGCCGTTTTAACATTCCGGATATTGTTTTGACATCAGCCACTCGAACCAAGCCATCTGGTCCCTTAATAGTGTTAACTATTCGTCCTAATTGCCAACTTAATGGAGGGAGATTGTCATCCTTTATCACGACCATAGTCCCTGGTTGCACGTTTGCGCAGCGCTGCTTCCATTTGTAGCGATGCTGCAACTCACATAAGTACTCCCTTGTCCATCGCTGCCAGAACTGGTTTTTTAACTCTGATATTTGTTTCCAATTTTTGAGCAGAGACGTCTTTGAAGAATGTGCATTGGGATCAACAGCACTTGTTAGTGGTTCGCCAATTAGAAAATGACCTGGTGTTAGCGCACAAAGATCATTTGGATTGCTTGACATTGGTGTTAAAGGCCTTGAGTTCAAAATTGCCTCAATCTCTGTCATTATTGTCGTTAATTCTTCAAAAGTCAGGGAAGCTGAAGCTACACTCTTTTTAAATAAATGCTTAGCTGACTTTACTGCAGCTTCCCATAGGCCACCGAAATGAGGAGCTCTTGGTGGGATAAAATGGAAGTCAATGCCTCTATTTGTGCAGAACTGTGTTATTTTTCCTTCAGCATTTTTGCTATACACTGCTTGTTGAATCTCCTTTAACTGGTTGCTGGCTCCCACGAAGTTAGTTGCATTGTCACAGTACATATTTCTACAGTTACCTCGCCTGCTCACAAATCGCTTCAGGGCTCCAACAAATGCATCGGTACTAAGATCGCTTACCACTTCTATATGGACTGCTTTGGTGGAAAAGCAACAAAATATGGCCACGTAACATTTTTGAGGTCTCTTACCTCTCAGCTTGAAATGAATGGAGAACGGTCCACAGAAGTCAATTCCCACCTTGATAAATGGTCTTGACGGTTGAACTCTGTGAGCAGGAAGATTTCCCATAAACTGCCCAAAGAGTTTCGGCTTAAATTTGCAGCAACGGACGCAATTTTGAATTATTGACCTGGCAATAGTTTTTCCTTTGATGGGCCAAAATTTTTGTCTTGTTATTGCCAGTAGTGCTTGGGCGCCTACGTGTGAGTTTGTTTCATGAATATGAGTCAGTAATAATTTGGTTACGTGGTGACCATATGGTAGAAGAATCGGATGTTTAGCGTCGTAAGGCAGTTCGGATTCTTGAAGCCTTCCTCCAACTCTTATAATTCCCGTTTCATCTAAGAATGGGCTAAGACTGCATAAATTGCTGTTTGCATTAACGTGCTTACTTCCTTGAAGATGTGCTATGTCTTCTTCGAAACCTTGCTGTTGAACTTCCTTTAGGATCACCATTAATGCACTATCTAATTCTTGTACGCTAAGCTGATCGTTTTTACGTTCCTTCGGCAGTTGACCGATGTTTTTAATAAATCCCAGGATGTATGCCAACGTGCTTTGTAAATATTTGAACGAATTTCTGTGCTTAGTACCTTCTAATATAGAAATCCTCCTCGTGATTGTTGATAGCACCACCTTTGCCAGTCTCTTTTCCAAGTCTGTCGTCAAATTTGATGGTTTCAGCGGCCATGAGGATTGATGCCCATGTAGGAAGAGTGGCCCATACCACCATAGAGAATTGTTCTTTAGGCGCTCTGGCGTAATTCCCCGTGAAGCTAGATCCGCAGGGTTGTGTTTTGATGGTACATGAAGCCACTGATCGGCTGTACTTACTTCTTGGATTGCAGCTATGCGATTCGCTACAAATGTGTAATGTGAAGATGATGATGAATTTAGCCAGGCTAGCACTATTTCTTAATCGGACCAACAATAACAGGGGTGATTCCATTTCAAATCCCTTTTAACTCGATGCATTAACTTGGCTGTTAACTTTGCAGCGCACAACTCTAATCTGGGTATTGTTACGTTTTTCTTTGGTGCTGCTTTAGATTTGGCACATAGCAATCTCACTATTATAAGTCCATTCTGAAGAATAGATCGTATATATATTACAGCCCCTATTGCTTGTTCAGATGCATCTGAGAAAGCATGTAATTGCATAGAGCACGGCACATTTCCTGAACTAACATGTCTCTGTATTTTTATGTCCTTTAAGACACCAAAACTATGACGAAAGTTGATCCAGATAAAGCTATGTTCTTCTGGTAGTTTGTCGTCCCAGCCTAGGTTAAGCGCCCACAATTCTCGTAAGAAAATCTTTATCTTTACAATAACCGGACTCATGAAACCAAGAGGATCAAATAGATGAGCTATGTCTGACAAAACACTTCTCTTGGTAATAGTTTGTTCATCTGTCCATTGAGTTTTGATAGCAAACTCATCAGAACGTGGTAGCCATGTTATTCCCAAAGTTTTACGTGGCAGTCATTATCGTCATGGAGTTCTAGCTGCGGTGCCCTGTCTTCTGAAGCGATATTTTCCAATAATGCAGTGTGGTTCGCGCACCACTTACGTAATTTGAATCCTCCAGATTGGAGAATTTGAGTTAATTGTTCTTGTGTTTCCATGGCTTCACTGAGACTATTGCAACCAGTCATAACATCGTCGACGTAGAAATCTTGCATGAGTGTCGAGGCTCCCAGAGGGCGTTGTTCTGCCATTTGGCCCGCCAGTCGTTGGAGACATTTCGTCGCCAAGTACGGAGCCGTTCTAACACCGTAGGTAACCGTAGATAATTGATAACATTTCAACTGCTTGGATGGATCATCTCTCCAAAGGATTAATTGATATTTCCTGTCATCCTTGTCCAGTATTACTTGACGGTACATTTTTTCTATGTCCGCTGTGAACACATACCGTGGTAGACGAAAGCGTAGTAATATGGAGAAGAGTTCATCTTGAATAGTGGGCCCAGTATATAAGATGTCGTTCAATGAAACGTTCGATGACGTTTTCATCGATGCATCCAAAACTACACGAAGCTTCGTGGTGGTACTATCTGGCTTAGTCACGCAGTGATGTGGAAGGAAGAAGTATGGTCCTGAGATTTCTTTTAAGCTGATCTCTTCCATATGCCCAAGATTTTTATATTCGTTAAGGAAGTCAATATACTGCGCCCTTATATCTGGGTTTCTAGTCACATTTCGTTCTAACGAATAAAATCTATTAAGCGCGATGTCTTTCGACTCTCCTAGATTCGTTGCTTCATTTGCGAAGGGCAGCCTTACCACAAAACGACCTGTATCATCCCTTCTCACGGATTGATTGAAGTGTGATTCACACTTGATTTCTGATGCCGACAAGGTTGGGTTAGTAGAGTCAACTTCTTCTTGTTTCCAAAATCGTTCAACTTGTTCATTTAGTTTGGCTTCTTCTTCTTTGGAGCAAATACTACACAAGACATGGGTAGCGGATGTGTTCGACGTTTTTCCGCTGACTATCCAATCGAATTTAGTGTTTTGCAGGATGGGAAGGGTATCTTCTAGTTTAATCTGTCCAGCTAGGAGTAGTTGGAAAAAGGTGTCTGCTCCTATAAGCAAGTCGATTCTGCCTGGACAATTGAATCCCGGGTCTGCTAATTCAATATTCCGTGGAATGGACCAGTTTGTGATATCCAAAGACTGAGATGGTTGATGTGTTGTTATTTCTGGCAGAATATGCGCTTCGATTCTGGTTGAGAAGTTACATGTTCTTGATCGCAGCTCTACATTGATCCTCTTGTGGGCCTTCTGCGGACGTTGACCAATGCCTTGAATTTGTAATGGGTCAAATGTTTCTCTTAGTGACAGTTTCTTCGCCAGCTGCTCTGTTATAAAATTCAATTGAGAACCGGAATCTAGTATTGCCCTGCACTCCACTTCCAATCCCTCGTTATTTCGTAACCTTACAATCACAGTGCTCAACAAAACATAACTGGTTGTGGTTGGTTTTTGAGAAGATGAGCTGATTGACGAAAGGTGTGAGTTTTGTTGACCCGATGGTGGGTATACCTTGTTTGATTCCTGTGTCTTCTGTAGAGTTTCTCCTCTTGTGTTGTACTGAATTTTACCTTCTCTTTCAAGATGTAATAAGGTGTTATGTTTTGATGAACACGTTTTACAACCTCTAAGAGAGCAATTCTTAACGGAATGGCCCCCCTTCAGGCAGTTTACACATAGATTATGTTTTCTAACCATGTCAAGCCTGCTTGATGGGCTCTTGGAAAGGAAGTCCTTGCAAGAATATAATGGATGACTCTGCTTGCAAATAATACACTTGCTCTTCATTGAAGTTGCCATGAATGCAGAAGATTTCGACTGATTTGTAAGTTTCGGGCTATTTCTTACGTTGCATAAAGTTCGGCCTCCAAGAGCTTCTAGGGACTGAAATCGAGTTTCTAGAAATTTCAGGAAGTTCCCAATTGTGTCTAGTTCTCTTGGTGCATCTAGTGATTGCTCGTATAAGCCATGTGTAGTTTTGTTTAATTTTTTGATTACTATATGTATTATCAAAGGATCCCATGTTTCTGTGTGCAATCCTAAATTTTTCAGTCCATACAGACATTCATTGGTTGTGTCGTGCAGGCTCTTAATAGCTGCAGCCGATTCAGCTTGAATTGTTGGTTGTGAAAGTAGTCGACTCAATATCGCCGTAACAAGTAACCGCTTATTATTATATCGGTTATTCAGGATACCCCACGCATCGTCGTAGTTCTCATTAGAAATTTGCAGATGTTGAATTAACGCCCTTGCTTCTCCGCTCAGATTGGTTTTTAGATAGAACATCTTCTGAGTGTTGCTTATAGTTTGGTTGTGTATTAGCTGGACATACAAATCATGGAACTGTGTCCACTGTAAATAGTTGCCATCAAATATGGGCAGAGAAATCTTTGGCAATTTAATCAAGCTTTCTTGAGGTCTTGAAGGTGCAGGCTGTTCGGTGGATTTATCTTCAAGAATTGATACTTGCTGTTGGAGTGAAATGACAGTATCTTGCGTCCAGCCATCAAGGTTATAGAACAGATCTGATTTATAGCCCAATGGATTGTCTTCATTGGCAATTTCCCAAATTTGTTGGTCATTGTCAACCATCTCTCTCTGATATTGTTTGAGTATATCAATTTTTAGTTTGAAATATTGGCTTGGATGCTGTTGATCCTGCCTTGACTCAATATCTCTTATTTGGTGTGTTGTGAGCCGCATTAGGGCCTTTTGCTTGCGTATTAGCTTGCAAGCGTCCACATCCATAGTTTTGCCTTCATATAGTTCTGAAATTAACGAAGGTTTGCGTCCGTTGTTATTTTGTTTAACATTGTCATCGCAGTCGTCGTCGCTGCTACCTTCCTCATCATCTAAATTACCACTGTTCTCATCAGCCTGCTTATTGTTGCTGCTGGATGCAGCGCCTGCTGAGCTTGTCGCTCCATGATTGCCTTCTTTAGTAGTAGCCGTGGGCTTGCACGTAGCTTGATGTTCCAATAATAAACTATTTAGTGTAAGGTACACCTGTTCTAGCTTCTTGAAATACTCGTTTTTGAAGTAGTGTGAACTGGCAAGCCGCTCCTGGAATGGAGTGAGTCTTTTGTGGTTTGATTGAATTATACGCCAGTATTTGTCTAATAACTGTATTCTCTTTGCGATGTAATCTTCAGTTTTACGGTATAATGAATCCTTGCCGAAATTTATTAGTAGCCTTTCTAGTTTACTACCAATATCATCCTGTTCTTGCAGCATCCGCGCAACTTCTTCATCAGCCATGGTTCGAATCCGGATAAAACTTCTTGATTTTAGCCTTTGTAATGATCCTCTATAATGTGCAGCAGTAATAGGGTGCTGCTATAAATTCACCTTCGATGCTGGTGTCTGTGGCCTTCCTCGCTATGGAAGCAGTGTAGTGCAATTCTCTTAATAGAGAATCACGTCGGGGTCACCAAATGTTTTTTGTACCGCGGCAATTCAATTGTTTTAATTGCCGCCCGTTTAGTCGAACGTTGCCTAAGTACAATACCTATGCAACCTTGCGTGTTACCCTAGTACAAAACTAGTGCAACGATTCGTGGAGAACTGGGTAAGAAATGAATGAACGCCTGCTTCGATAAAAGTGAAAACTGTACTATATTTTATTTTACACAAAATTACGTTTTTATAATAAAAAGATGCTTATTTGACATTTTCGTAAACCCTAAAATCTAAGCAACATAAAATTTTACCATTTCATATTTTCCCACACCTTATCACCACAAAATATTTTTGTGGGATTCTAATTACATTGCAATACCTTTGTCGGATTCTAGTTTCATTGCCAGACGATTTTGTGGCGACAAGAATGTGGGAAATGTCTAGTCAACAAATTTTCTGTACGAGCTGTAAAATTTAGCAATAATGATGAATGTGATATACATACATTCATCTGTTTGCTAAGTTTTATGGAATTTCGATATTTTTATTTCTATTACTGATTTATATGGTATGTGATATTCAACAGGGAGAGTTTGTGATTCAAAAGTGATTAATAAAGCCATCCAGAAAAGTGTATTTGAGATTTTAAAAGTGTATATATTGCAGTAAAGTGTATTCAAGAGAGTTTGAGATTTAAAAGTGATTAATAAAACCATCAAGAAAAGTGTATTTGAGATTTTAAAAGTATATATATTGCAGTAAAGTGTATTTAAGAGAGTTGTGATTAATAAAACCATCCAGAAAAGTGTATTTGGGATTTTAAAAGTGTATATATTGCAGTAAAGTGTATACATATATTTTTGAATTCATTAGTGAATTTGCGTAAAGTATAAAAAGGAAAAAGGTTAATAAAGGTTAGTAATATATAATCATAAAAATTTAATTAAAAATCACAAATATTCACATTAAATCTTCCGGATCTCATATTAAAGATAATAAGGTCATCTATTGACTTAAAGGGATCTATGACTATTTTCATTATTTTTATCGCCTTTTTGAAAACAGTGTTGCTTATTTATGCGTTTGACTGCTCCTCTATACTCCGTCCGTCTATAAACAAGATATCTCAAGAGTCGTGGAACGAGGAAAAGAAAGCGATAGAACATCCAAAGTGATAGAATTGAGTAATTTTCATTGTAATTTTATCAACAATAATTTCATTACATTCAATATTACGTGATGGTTTTGTACCAGGAGGGTGATTCTGATCTTTTGCCGTACTTGAATGTCATAATATACGCCTAAATAAAATGAACTTTTCTACTGATTTTTTCGTGTTTTTATCCAGCTCAGCAAGCCTTGCATTACATAGAATGAACTGAAAATGACACTTCGCATTACAAATTCAAAATATCATTTCGAATTTAAGCACTTGTATTACTCTAATTAGATGTAGAATATAAATTTACCACTAAAATTTTTGTCACAACCTCGGAAGCAGTTGACTAATTTGTCGTACTTTTAGGCGTGTATTCTGACATTAATTCATTGCAAATTCATTTTAGTTTATTTTGTGGTTGATGAAAAGGACAAATTAAAATGAATATGGTGAATATAAAAATACGACAAATTTTAGGTTAAATGTCAAAATATGTGACTAAATTATACGCCTAAGCTACGACAAAGAGATCAGAATCACCCCCCAGGATGAACCAAAGTTATACGGATCCCAAAAAGTTGAATTGTAGTCCTTATATGTTTTAAATTTATTTCAATAATAATGGATTCATTAAGTCTTAATAAAACA
Organism: Dioctria rufipes; assembly: GCA_963924295.1. NCBI lineage: Eukaryota > Metazoa > Arthropoda > Insecta > Diptera > Asilidae > Dioctria > Dioctria rufipes. The sequence goes on along the minus strand of CAWUPM010000716.1, from coordinate 119,250 downwards.
AACAAAACAACTTAGTCCTGTTCCAGATATTTTTATTTCGTCTCAATTAAAGTTGAACATTTTACGTTGAACAATTTATTGTGCATTTGAAAAATTAAATAATTTTACAATATCTATTATCTATGAAAATTCCGTCCTTTTAAAGTTTAATTTTGCGGTTTTAGCACATGGTATATCTTTAAACAGATTTAACATAACTTCTTAGAAATACTTCTAAGTATGTAAACATAATTGAATATTTAATTTGTTGAAAACATCAGACAATCTCCTTCAACTCGTTATTGCTCGTTTCTTTTTGAGATGAGTTGCACAGTTGTATTGTAGCTGTACTGTTTAACGGACTACAAATATTTGTAAAAGTACAGGAATTTTCAGTTAAGTATATCATACAAAACATGTCCAAGATTACTAATATTTATATTGAAACACTCAGCTCCTGGCAACAAATTTTCATTTTCAGTGTCTTTAGTGTAAATTGCAGCATCCATTTTTCACAAACTTTTCATTAAGTTTACCTATTATAAAAAAACCTAAGAATAGTTATAATAGTTCCGAAAACACTGCAGGTCTTTCACATATATTGCCGCGATGCTCTATAAGAGGTGTCAATAATTATTAATATTTATGCTTATAAATTTAGTTTCTGGCATCACAATTTAACTTTTAATGTTTTCACTGATGCAATTGTAACTGTAATAACTTTCAATTTCATAATAAGTTTATCACAAAATCAAGCAACGAACATGCTCTCGCGGTGACTGATCCAAAATGCAAAGTATCACATTGAAAATCAATCTCTAAGCACATCAATCCTATAATCCTATAAGAGTTACTACTTTTCATATTAGAAGAATATGAAGCCCTATAGGAATTACAAGATATCACATTACACTGCCCTGCGCAACATTATTTTTAAATGGCATCACATTGCTTTAATCGGAATAACTATAAATTCTATATTCTTTTCCCTCGTTCATGCATATTATAAATTTATCAGCCTCCCTATCGCTTTAATCTTTATAACACCATTGAAATATCATATTAATTTTATGGGATTTGGAAAAATACCACATTGGAATAAGAGTTTGATCTAGTAAAACTTTATAGTTTCTTTCATGTTGGACTAACTATTGAAATATAAAACGATGACAACGAACTAAATTGAATCTCTCCTCAATTTAGGAACAAAAATAGATCTCCAAATAAGTAAAAAAGTGAGAATTGGTCTAAGACCAATTCTTATGATACCCTAGATCAGGGGTTGGGAGTTTGTTAATTGAGTAGAGCAAAACTGTCATGGAAACAGGATAACAAAGGTATCAGGGAGCCGCATATAATATAGTCGCTATACCCAACGCTTGTTTTCGTGGCGCATATGCCGAGGTTTGTAATAAATAAACTTTGAATTTGAATTTGAATATATACTTTTATGGGTATGGAATTTTAAGGAAAAAAGTTCGAGATTTCTTATTCAAAAATTTAATTAGAACCGCGTGTATACATCGCATTTGATATCTTTACTATATCTGGCAAATAGCTACTTATTTTTAATTGCATACATGACCGTAAGCTTTCATCCGTTATTCTGCATCGAAGTTTATTTTTTATTTGGTTGATAGTTGATAATGTTTGCTCGCTTATATATATATGTAGAGCGAAAAATTGTTGGAATACGAAAAGCTAGGTTTTTCCACGTATCAAATATTATTACTTTTGTTGTTGGTAGTTGTTTCTAGCTGTCCACTTAAATGCTGAAAAATCAAATTGCATTTTTTTCTTTCGAGCTCTTTCAACCGGCTGGTCAGATCTGTAAATTTGTTGCTCCACAGTTCCTTGCTTTTTAAATCAATTTGTTGCATCTGAATCCTACTGTGATAAGTTAAGTTCATTGACATTTATTTTGTGAAGACCTACGATAAAAGCCACTGTAGTCTTATTTGCTCTGAATTGTTCAAAACGTTCACCAAAACAGTTCTACCTTACCTTTCTTCGCAAACTTGTCTTCGAAAATTCGTTTATGTGATAACAAATTGTTTACTTTCACCTTTAGCGCTATCCGAGGCCAAGACGAGGACGTAGTAAAATACATATAGAGAATATACAATATCTAAAATTACATTAAAAACCTACTAAAACTAAGCTAAAATTGGAAATGACTATAAACTAACTGAAAGAGTATACTGCTAAAAAACAGAGGCAGAAGGAATTAAAAATTAAATAAAAAGAAAATAGCTAATATACACGAAATAAAACAAAATATTAAACAATATTGAAAATTAAAAAATTAAAATTATAAGAATGATATTAATTATAAAATAACGTAAGTGAGCTACGCTGTGAGGAAGGATAATAACATGAAAATGAGCAAGATTAATTAAAAGCGTGGAACCTCATGGGATTCTTAAAAGCACCCATAGATCGCGCGTTCTGATAACTAGGGGGAAGACTATTCCAGAGATGGGCTATGTGGACAGGATAAGAGACCACAAATATATAATTTGGGGGTAGCAACCCCCCATCCGGTTTTTTGATCCGTGCCTCCCCACCCCTGTCCCAGTTTCTTAATAGTTGTGTGAGACATTCTCACCAGGATTTAGTTGTATTAAGAAGCTATTTTATTTTTTATTTTTATTTTTCTACTCCATAGAGCAAGATGGTGCTGTTTACTATGAGAGAAATCTTTAGGCTTTGTGCCGATAAGGCAAAGGCCGTGCAGAAAATGCAGGAATGGGGAGTTTTTGTCACGGAAGGAGAGCTGAAATGCCCGGAATGTGGTGGAATGCTTAAATTAAGCAAAAGCAACAATGATGAGGATAGATAATTTTGGCGCTGTTGCAATAAAGTTGCAAAACATAAGCAAAAGAAAGCATTGTACAATAAGCGCCAAAGTTTCCGGACCAGGACATTCCTCAGCAAATCACAGCTGTCAATGGAGCAGGTAAAATGATTTTATTGTTAAAGGTTTCGTTGAGAGCCCTTAGAGAGTTTTTTTCCTTTTCCCAGATAATGATGTTTGCACGTTTGTGGTGTAAGAACGTGGAGCTGAACACTATAGCAGAGGAGATTTCAATTTCAAAACCAACATCGGTGGATTGGAACTCCTTCTGCAGAGAAGTTGTTATAAGCTTCTGTGAAAGGAAAGCAAAGTCCATTGGTACTTCAATTTAATTTTCTGTTTTCTTGGGTTGAGTTTTAAAATACATTTGTTTCAGGAGGTGAAAACATGACAGTGGAGATGGATGAATCCAAGTTTGGCAAGAGAAAGTACAACAAAGGACATTATGTTGAAGGGCAGTGGGTATTTGAGGTGTCTGCAGGGAAACCGGCAACTTTTTCATGGTTCCCTTGGAACATCGTGATGGTGCTACTTTGCAACCACTGATTGAATCTTGGATTCTTCCAGGCACAACAATCATTAGTGATTGTTGGAAGGCGTATAAAAAGTTGGACGAAACGATGTTCCAACACCTTCAATTAACCATTCGGTTAACTACAAGGATCCAGAAACGGGAGCCCATACGAACCAGATTGAGGGTCTCTGAATGCACGTCAAATGCCGACTACCCATTTACAACCGGCGAAATGAACACTTTGTTGGCTATCTTGCCAAATTTATATTTCTATATTGTTGCCAAAGAAATCAACTAGACCCTACAGTTGAGTTTTTTAAGGCTGCAGGAATTTTATACAATCCGTACAAGGATGAGCCCATCAGACTTTTGGTAAAGAATTTGTTTTTACTTTTTTCCACAACTATAACTATAACTAAAAACTAATAGTACTTTGCTCGTATTCTATTATAAAAACCTCCTTCAGGTGGGAGAAAATGAAGAGGGAGATGACCCGGATGACGAGGACAGAGAGGAGTAGACCGAAAAGTTAAGGTAAGTAATTTTATATAGAAATTATAAATATTTTTGATTATTTTGATTTTCAGTTTTATATTTTACAAACAGTATTAAAAAACTCCAACTAATTCCGCGATTGCCAAATGTATGTAAGGGTATTTCTGAGCCTCTAGATTATGAGGAAGGAGCTGAATTAGTTACACACAAAAACTTCCAACTCGTTTAGCTACGAGCTCATCGTCGTCTTCAGGAAAATTTCAATATTCACTTGCTGAACCAAAACACTATGTGGATGATTGAGTAACATTCCCAACATTCTAGCGTGTTAAAAGTGTTGAGACAACCGCTAAGTACCAGCAGTACAATTTAAAATTGACTACACACTAGTGACACTGGGTAACAAAATTAAATTATGGTTTTTATTCCAAGCTGACACAATAATATATAATTTTAATTCCACAGGTCCTTGGAAAGCTTCCATAAATCTAACACAGGAGGCACACGAAAGACTGAAAAGAGCTCTTTTGGAGCCTTCAACAGACCCAGAACCAAAACGTCCCAGATTGCACATCTAAAGGATATTCCCGAAAATATAGTGTGCAAAGAGCTTCCTAATCCTGATAATGTACCAAAAGTAGCTTTTTCTCAAATTGACAATCTTAAGCGGGCCGTTATGTAAGTGCTTTTTTTTATGTATATGTTGGTTTCAAATATTTTTTTTTGTATATATATAGGTCACTCGGAGGAATCATATGTGATGAACCAGAAATTGCTACTCATTTAGTAATGACACGTATTGGACGATCGTGTAAATTTCTAAGAACTTCCTGATAAAAAGAGATTGGTTAGACAAGAAAATTACACGTTAATTGGCAACGAACTTGTGAGTGGGATGGACTGTCTTCTAGACTGATGACCCGAACCTTCATGATCATGGCACAAGGGTCGAGTTTTTTGCGTAAATTTCATTGAGAAATCATGTCGACTATTAGATCATCAAAAAAAAAAAAAGAAATCGATTGTGAATTTGAAGATTTATGCATTTCCTATCTATCATGGTAATTATATATAATATATAAAAAATATTATATTTCATATACTTAAACAGCATAATTATTATACAAAATATTCCCAGATGAAGATCTTAGTAGTGGCAGTTCAGTTTCTGATTCAATGATGATTCTACAGATATTCAAGAGGCAAGAAAAACACATTCAACAAAGTCTATTCAATTCAGCTACAGATCGAAAATTGAGTGAATGCGTAACACATACAAAGGTAAGTAACTCACAGCCAAATTTGTCTTTTGACTGTATCCTTATTGCCTTTGTACTGATATTTTTCAGTAATGCAAAGGAGGGGGTATATTATTGGAACGGCCCTAGGTACAAATGGTGAAGGAATTATAGTACCAATTAGTGCCCAGATTTTACCACCAGGGCGATCATTAGACATTGTATGGAGATAAGAAAAGCTGCAAATTGTGATAAAGACATATTTAATCTCAAACGTAAACTCAAAGCAAAACAGAAAAAGCAAGAGGTTCTTAATGCCAAGGCGCTCGTGAAAGTAACAAAACTGATATTTTTTCATTTCTCAAAGAAACTCTAATTTTATCTTTAAATACATTCAGATTTAATTTGAGATTTGTTCTCATAGATGCTGAAGAATATTTCCTTGGTGACGATAATTCAAATGCGATGACAACAGCAACGCAAACAATGGATTTATTAGAAACACACCGACAGAATGTTTTACGCATTGGAAACTTTCTGCGAGAATCTGGAAGATGCCTTGGTATCACATTTACCCACCCTAATTGAAAGGTAAGTCATTGTATTTCTTTTCGAATAGCCTGCTTCATCCAAATGGCATCGGTTATCATTGGTTACCACTTCAGCGTATAACAGGCAGATAAAACTTCATTATAGTATGCACAGCAAAATATCATTGTTTTGTTGTTGTTTAAATATGAGACATTTCTAGCTCTTTTTTTTCCAACGTAATGTTCTTTCCTTCAGACTTTTCCAAGCATTAGACTTCAACAATTCTGTTCGTTTGTGCAGTTTCATCAGCTGCAAATGCAGCAAAATAGAATATGTTGCTTATTTTTCCACAATTAATTGAGGGACTCAAAACATATTTAGTGAAATTTGAAAATGAAGACATCTGCGCCTTACGTCCTCGGGCTATTGATACTCTTGCAGCCTTGTAGAAACTGCCGGAAATATTCTTCCATTGTTTGGTCATGCATTGGCACCTGAACAGTTTGCATTATTTTTTGGTAGAATTAGTCCCGTTTTGATCCAGAAAATTGTAAGTTTCAAAAGAATCAATAAACAAACAAACTGCTTTTACAATAAAATTTTATTTGCTTTTAGGAAAAAACTAGAGGAAGGGAAGAAATGAGTTCTCAAAGATCATTTGCGTACGGTGCTATCTCTGACTGCTTTAGTCTATTACAAAGCTCCAATGGTACATATTTCAACGATCTTTTTCCAGTGATGCTGACAGGTATAGCGGTATAAGCTTGTTAAAATTCTATTTTCGGTCTTGGAGAGCTGGTTTTATATGCGGAAGAAAAGGTACGAAAGGGAATGAAAATAATTCCAGATCCATCGTCAGAGCGCATAGTAGTGGAGATGGGTAAAAGAGGAAAAGTTGCAAGGTAAGTAATAAAAAAAAATGAAATATATTGTTTTACATTGTGTTGTATTGCATATTGTGTTGGAATGTTAATAATAATAATAATTAAATCTGAAACATAACAGGAAAAAATGGAAAAATTTATGGTAGCAGGAGCCCCAACCAAAGCTCCAAAAACTGGCGCAGGAACTGGAGCACGAACTGACGCAGGAGCAACATCAACTGAAGCAGCAGCAATAGCGTCAATAGCATCAGGAAAGCCAGTAGCACCAGCAACAGGAGCACTTTTGTTAAAAATTCGAGATTAATAGATTAATTATTACTGATCACTCGCATATATCAGAAAGATATAGAGAAATATTTTATTTATCGACAGCAAAAGAATGTAATGCCGGAAAAATTTTGACCTATTCTGTTCGAATTTTTTATTTACTGAGTTTCCAATACAAAACTGTACAGACAAACTAATTGATTCGCTATCGACGGCAAAACAATAATGCCGGAAACATTTCTAACACTTTTATGAGAAGTCCGAAATTAATAGATTAATTATTACTGATTACTCGCGTATATCAGAAAAAATATCGAGAAATATTTTTATTTATCGACGGCAAAAGAATGAAATGCCGGAAAAATGTTGATCTATTCTGTCCGAATTTTTGATTTAATTACTGATTTGCCAATACACAAGAAAAAGAAATATGGAAAAAGAAGTATGTATATAGACAATATAGAAAATGTACAAATATAGATACTGGTTATAAAGATCTTTATAATAATACTTATCCGTCGTCCAGTCATGCACGTAACGGTTCGTATAGCCTTACTTTTTCGCCACTCCCGCAATCTGCATACGAAGGTAAACTCAATTTCCCGCAATTTTTCTTCTCCAACAATGCCGCCTTTCAATTTACTCTCGTACAGTCCCCTCACGTCGTTGCGATTTTGGGCGCACACTGCGGCAAGTAATGCTCCATAAAATAACGATTTTACGTATGATATTAGCAGATGATTCGTGTGATTCGTCTAATACTCTGCGGTCGTCAGAACAATGAAAAGAAAACGTGAACTTTTGACGAGTCACTTTTACTTATTTATTCAAGCCACAATTTCAGGCGTACTCTCTAAGCTATCAGAACAAACTTATAACTTTCTCCTCGAAAAAAACTTCTCTCCCTCTTCTTTTTATAAAAATCTTAGCCAACCAAAACTTTTCTTTACTCTACTACAAATTTTAATCCATATCCTACCTTTTATTTGGTCGAGCCTACTCACTGACATCTAGGTGTGAGCAGTTCCTGTGGTGAGGCCACATTGTCTTGTGTTTACATTACATTACATTTCTTTTCATCTACAATTTTTCCAGGTTAACTTTTCTTATTTAAGTACATTTCATTTTTTATTATTTCTTTACAGGTTAAATTTTCTTATTTAAGTATATTTCATTTTTTTTTATTATTTATTTACAGGTTAACTTTCTTATTTAAGTACACTCTTTTTCCTATAAATCTTTACATCTTAAATTTTCTAATTTACGTACACCTCTTTTCCTATAATTCTTTCAGGTTACAAGGATCCAACTTTATTCTAATAAACGTCGCAAGGTTTTCTTCATTTCCTCTCTCCAATCAATGCCGAAATGTTTCCCGCTGTCACAGTGTCTCTACTGTTTGTATTTCAATAAAACGCGAAAGGCTTCATTCATTTTCAGTTGTCAAAAGACTCTAAATTTTCTTTTTAATAAAAGTATAGAAATATTTTTACTAGTTTCATTTACAAAATGCCGAAAGGTTTCATTCATTTTTAGTTTAGGAACTGTCAAAAGTCTTTATAATTTTCTTTTCAATAAAAGTATAGAAATGTTTTTACTAGTTTCATTTACAAAATTCCGAAAGGTTTCTTTTCTTTTTTAGTTTAGGAACTGTCAAAAGCTTCCATGGTTTTTAATAGGTGCCGAAATGCTTCTTTCATTTTCATTTTAGTAAGTGTCGAATGATTCATTTCCTAGGTATAAATTATTCTCGACAATTTTCAAGGGGAATTTCGTTTATTATTACTTTAAGTCAGCAGTACTAATTTCGTAGTGGAGAGATGACGGAATATTTCCTTGTATCTTTCGATGGTTCTACGTCTAAGCACAAGATCAGCCAAATACTTTGGCTTTGTGCGGCCACGTCTGGGTTCGCTTTTATACAATCGGCTGGAGTAGATTTCAAGAATTGTGGTGACAGATAGGGGTTAGAATGGAGACGAGCCTTTACTTCTAGGTTTAGGGTTCTGCTATGGTTCGAGGTCTATGTTCTGACAGAGACACTGTCAGATTCTATGTCGTTTTCCTTGTCTCGTATGTTCGCTTTCTCGACGTATGTAAACAGACGAGAATTGCCTCGAAAGTAATTACAGTTTTTCAATATTGAGTAAAGATTGTCTCTTTGTGGAAGAAATAAACTTCACCTTTAGCGAAAAAAATAAAGTGACAAATCTAAACTCCTACGAAATACTTCCTGCATAATTTAAATGTCAACATTTTTCCACTCATTAAAATGTTGGTTTCATCGTTCAAGAATTGATGAACTTCTAAACACTAATGTCTAAATGTGTTGAGAACTTATGCATGGGCAATCATTCAACTCATCCCGAAATGGACGAATGCCTTGACAGCATACTTTTAGCAAGTGATGACTACCAAGAACGTCTTGTAGATGTACCGGAGCGAATGGTCGGGAGGTATTGCACTCGAAAAACTCCCATTGTAAGGAGGCGACCCGATTTAATAATTCTTAAGGATACTGCCCTATATCGAGAGATTAAATTTTTCTCTGGATTAGCTCCTGACTGGTAGAGCTGAGGTTGATGCTAGTGTCTAACAGAAGAGGAGTCATCTTGTTACACTACCCCCTCTCATAAGCTTGTAGCTCCGATCAGGCTGACTTACCGTCGTGACTATTACAGTCGGGAAGTACATGAAGAATCGACATAAAAGTGGAAGCCTTCTATAGAAGGTTAACCCAGAACGGGTTAGCGGAAAGTTATCTGCTCATTTTCTGCAGAGACAGGTTAAACAAGGCTCCTGTCCTTATAAATTTGTACTCAGCCACCACGGATTGTAGGAAGAATGAAGAAGAGATAGGAAAATTAAAATCTTCTAACGAAGGCTAACTCAGAAGGAGTTAGTGGGAAACTATCTGCTCGTTTAAGGCAGAGGCAAGTTAAACAAGGATCATGTCCTTATAAATTTGTACTCAGCCACCACGGATTGTAGAAAGAATGAAGAGACGACCCTAAGACTGTCGGACTTGATCTGTGCATGGCGAGTCAGAGACACATGTCTGAAGTCACGCCGGCCCTTGGTCAGAGCTCGATATCGGTCTCAGTATTGAAAACCAAAGGTGCCCTTGCGGCCCAGCAACCCAAAAAATCTGGTCTACCAGTACACCTCCGGCCCTCAACACCTAGACCAGTCGCAGAAGCCGCTGCAACCAGTAACCTAACCAACTGATTGCAGGACCTCTTCCGCACGGGGCATCTCCCTCTGACCGCAGATCGATATTCGTTCGAGGGTGCGACCTAAAGTCCCCAACAGTGGTTAAAATTTTGAAGGCAGTCTTTAATGTGGAATTCCTACCGCAGCGCGACCTACGTAGGGTACCATGTGGGAGGGGTTTTGAATCATTGTCAATCGAGGGAGTGTGAAAAAAAATGGACTAATTTACAAGAGGTATACCGGACGCTGGGTTGGGTAGGTCCTAAGCGGCACCTTGGTATCCTGTAGTTACCAGTTAAGCTGGCTGCATGCCTTGTTAAGGCTACCAGGAAGTATTAGTGGTTATGGGGGAAGATCGTTTCTTTCGCGGTATGGGGCTAGTCTACCGACGTGGACAGTTCGCATCTTTCCACCGTGACACTTTTTTATCTTGAACCCCACTTCGGTTACAGCCTCGGTGATCTTGTATGGCCCATCCCAGTCGCACTGAAGTTTTGGGCACCGCCCGATTACGCGTCTTGGGAAGTATAACCAAACAAGTTGATCTACTTGGAAACTGGGTTTCTTCGACCGCAGGTCATAGTATATCTTCATACGCCGGCTCGCAGTGTTCAATATAGCTCGATTATTCTCGTGGATCTCATTCAGTGTCTTGGTCAGGTTATCAAGGTACTCATTGATTGACGTAACTTCAGTAGGTGGGCTTCTTAAGACCATCTCAAGTGGTAAGCGGAGATCTCGCCCAAAGAGGAGCTTAGCTGGTGTCTGTTTAGTGCTATCTTGCACACTTGGGCGATATGATAGTAGTAGGTACGGAACGTATTGGTCGCAGTCTCTGTGGTGTGAATTTAGAAAATTCGCCAGATAGTCTAGGATTGTTCTGTTAAATCTTTCGACTAAACCATTTGACTGTGGGTGTAAGGCTGTTGTGCGTGTTTTCTTTACCCCGAACTTCTGCAATACCTCTTGAAAAACGGCACTCTCGAAATTTCTGCCTTGGTCTGAATGGAGCTGAAGTGGGGCTCCATGTCGGCTGAATACGGCTGAGATGAGTGCATCCGATACAGTCTCGGCTGTCTGATCTGGTACTGGAATTGCTTCGGGCCATTTGGTGAAATAGTCCATACAGACTACCAAGTAGTGGTTACCTTTATTGGTCTTTGGAAGTGGTCCCAATATGTCTACAGCCACTCTCTCGAAGGGTGCACCAACATTGCATACCTGTAGAGGAGCTCGCCGTCTTGGCCGCGGCCCTTTCCGTGCTTGGCACTGTAGACATCCAGCACACCAGTCCTTTACATCCGTACTACTACCCACCCAATAATATTTCTGTCGAAGCTTACCTAAAATTTTGTCAATGCCGAAGTGTCCACCACCTAGAGAATCGTGTACCTGATTGAGGACGAATTTTCGAAGAGACTTTGGAACTAAGATTTGCTTGATAATTCCTGTTCCTTGACTGATGACTCGAACGGCGATGTTATTTTCTAATTTCAGAACAGACCACATTGACCAATACGCTTTAACTTCCGGCTAAAATCTTTGACGCTCTCTTTATCCGGGCGTTGACCCGTAGCCAACCAATCCCGAATACATCGTAAGGTGAGGTCGTCCTCCTGTTTTTGACCAATATTTTCTTGAGTGGTGACTAGGCGAATTCTGATGGTGTCTTTCTCTTCGAGCCGTTGACAATAGTAACAATCAGTTGTGGAACAAGGTCGGCGTGACATTGCATCTGCGTTGCTATGACTTTTACCCGGCCGATGTACGATCTCAGTGGTTAAGCGGTCTTTCAATTCTTCGAACGCTTCTTGACAAGCATCTGACCAGAGGAACTTTCGGCCTTTCTCCGTAAGCTCCGTTAATGGTTTCGGGATAGCTGTATATCTCTCCGTGTTTGTTGTAGAAGCCAATTCTGGACAGCGTTAGTTTTGTCGGGATCTGTCGACAGTCCAGAGTCGCTGACAATGTGTCCGAGGAACTTCACTTCTCTTTGACACAACTGACACTTCTTCGGTGGAACTTTTAGATTTGCTACTCTTAATCTGGCTAAGACAAGGCGGAGATTTTCTACCATTTTTTCAAACGTGGGGTCATGTATGATACCATCGTCCAAATATACTAGGCACGCCTGAGGTGGAATTCCTTGGAGGAGGATCTCCATTAGCCTCTGAAAAGTTGCAGGGGCATTGGTTAGCCGAAATAGCATAACAGAAAACTCCCACAATCCACTGCCTGTAGTGAACGCGGTCTTTTCGCGGTCTTCTTCTTCCACTTCTACTTGCCAGTAGCCCGACTGCAGATCTAGTGTCGAAAACCAAGTTGAACCGGCGAGTGCATCCAGAGTCAGATCAATACGTGGCAGCGGATATGAATTTTCTTGGTGACCTCAGTTAGCCTTTACTTCGATTGGGTTATCTGTTACGTTTGTCACCCGAACTATCAGACTTCCATTGTTGGACTGGCCGACTGCTGGTTCCATCCAACAGGGTAGGTGGGACATTCTTTGGATATATCAAAACAGTTTTTTGTTCACCCACTGACGGGTGGTAAAGTGTTACGAAGCAGGACGACTCCGCTGGTATTGTACAGTCCTGTATTGTTCTAACAAAATTGTCAGTGCTCTCTTCTTCGATTATCGGAACGAGTTCGTGAGCTATCCTAATAGTGTGCTTTGCTGAGTCGATTGAGCATCTGTTGCCTGCAAGAAAATCCATCCCAATGATGCAATCGTCAAAGACTTCAGCTAGGTAGAAGGTGTGTGTTGTGGTAAAATTTCGAATAGCTACTGGCAGCTCAATGACGCCGTCCACTATGCTGGTTCCTCCAGTGACATTTCGAATCCGCGTTAAAGATGGGTTGAGACTGTAAAGGAATTGCAAGCGGCCGAGTATTCTTCTGTGCAGTATAGAATGCGTCGCTCCCGTGTCTACGATCATGTGGCAGACAATTCTTCCTATCTTCCCTTTTATTTTAATGGTATTACATATCAAACCTTGACTCCGTGTTATGTCTGGATCTTGGCTCTCGGTTAAGTGTTGGTGTAATGGAGGTTAGGGTGATAATTAGCGGTGTGTGGTGGATAGCTAGTGTGTTAGGAATTTGTGTGGCCTTTGTTGGGATGTTAATTGGTGGTGTAAGATAGTTCGTTAGTGTGTTAGTGGGAAGAGGATGGTTTCTTAAGGTGTTAGTGGGAAGAGGATGGTTTATTAAGGTGTTAGTGGGAAGAGGATGGTTTGTTAAGGTGTTATTGGGAAGAGGACGGTTTGTTAGAGGGTTAACGGGAAGTGAATGGTAGATCAGTTTATTAATGGGTGCGGGATTTGCCAGTGAGTTTATTGGGGGTAGGTCAGTTAATGTGTTAGTGGGTGGTGGATGGTTTGTTAGGGGGTTTATGGGAAGTGGATGGTAGATTAGTGTGTTAGTGGGAACGGAGGAGTTGATTACGGTGTTAGAGGGGAACGGGGTGGAGATAGGGTGTGTGTGTGTAGTGTTGGTATGGTGTGAGGTGTGGCTGATGTAAGTTGTTATTGCGTTAGTGTTCGGTGTAAGCTTGACGAGTGGTGAATGTTGCGCGATAGATGGAGATATGTAGTTATCTAACAGTGGAAGTGCTATTCCCGTAAGTTCTCACAGACCACCGTTAGGTGGCGCTGAGTGGTCATGCAAAATTTGAATAGTTTTTATTATTTTTTAAATAGGTAAATGAAATCCAATCTTCCTGAAATTCAGCATAGGTAATCTTCTAATAGGTGCGCACTGACAAAAAAATAAAAAAATTGGATTATTCAACAATTCTTTTAATTAAGTTTCGAAATGTATATTTCAGACCGAAACTTTAGCCCTCGAAAATTAATTTTGGCAACGAATCGGGAGGGTAAAGAAAATATGCTCAAAAATCAGAAAAAAATCACAAAAAAATAATCAGAAAGAATTTTGCAAATCGGATGATATTTAGATGATTTTTGGGTGGGGGTGGTTTTACAGGGATTAATGAAGAATGTGGTGATTTATTGGGGATCTCCGATCATCAGTGAAAAACATAGGCTACTTTATTATGTTTTCATTTTATTTTTTATTTTTGTTATGGCCCGACGTTTCGACTCTTGTTGTGAGTCCTTTTCAGAGGGCTGTAAAAATTACAATATTTACATTGATTAATTATAACTTGATTACAGAAAACTTACGGAAAAATAGAGAATATAAACAGACAAACATATTTATACCTTATTGAGTCAAATATGCGATGATTAATTTAATAAACTATTGTGGAGAACAAATACACGAGTAAAACACAACGATAAATAAATTAAACATAGAAAAACGCGGAAGTTACACTGAATTAAATATATTAATAAATATTAACACAGAAAAACGATACGGAAAAGAAATTAAAAATTAAACAATATAAAAGTTAGACGAGTGAGGTGATCACAGAAAACTACTTGTGACAGCTATGTTGGATGCGGTGTAGTGTTTGCTAGTATTTGTGGTTGTCGGACTGTGTGTATAGTGTTGTTGTGGATTAATTGGTTTGTTGCTCTTTCGTTGTCTGCATGTGTGTGTTTATTTATTCTATTCAGTATTGTGTAATAAGCTTTGTGTATAATTTCTGTGTCCAATCTGATATTAACTAGTTGTTTTCTGTTGATGTATATGTGGCATGCTTCTTTTGTTTCTCTTTTTCGTTTGTTTTCTTCTCTGTCGATGATGGCAGCCTGATCAAAGTTGAAGATGTGCCCTGTTTCTAGAGAGTGTGTTGCCAGCGCAGAACTGGGTGTCTGCTTCTCTATATATTTTTTATGTTGGGATAGTCGGGTTTTTAGTTTTTTTTGACGTTTGGCCGATGTATGATTTCGGGCAATTGTCACATTGAACCCTATACACTAAATTATCTTTTTCTTGTGTTGCTATAATATCTTTGGTTTTGGTATATAATTTACTGAGTTGGTTAGTGGGTTTGAACGTGATCTTGAGCTGGTCATTGGTGGACTGTATATGTCGTCTTATTTCATGTGATATTGGCTTAATGTATGGGATGGAGGTGAATCTCTTAGGGTTGGAATTGTCTAGAACTAGACTTGGTTTTGGTATATAATTTACTGAGTTGGTTAGTGGGTTTGAACGTGATCTTGAGCTGGTCATTGGTGGACTGTATATGTCGTCTTATTTCATGTGATATTGGCTTAATGTATGGGATGGAGGTGAATCTCTTAGGGTTGGAATTGTCTAGAACTAGACTAGGTTTTGGTATATAATTTACTGAGTTGGTTAGTGGGTTTGAACGTGATCTTGAGCTGGTCATTGGTGGACTGTATATGTCGTCTTATTTCATGTGATATTGGCTTAATGTATGGGATGGAGGTGAATCTCTTAGGGTTGGAATTGTCTAGTTCTAGTTCTTATTTCATGTGATATTGGCTTAAGGTATGGGATGGAGGTGAATCTCTTAGTTCTAGACAATTCCAACCCTAAGAGATTCACCTCCATCCCATACATTAAGCCAATATCACATGAAATAAGACGACATATACAGTCCACCAATGACCAGCTCAAGATCACGTTCAGACCCACTAACCAACTCAGTAAATTATATACCAAAACCAAAGATATTATAGCAACACAAGAAAAAGATAATTTAGTGTATAGGGTTCAATGTGACAATTGCCCGAAATCATACATCGGCCAAACGTCAAAAAAACTAAAAACCCGACTATCCCAACATAAAAAATATATAGAGAAGCAGACACCCAGTTCTGCGCTGGCAACACACTCTCTAGATACAGGGCACATCTTCAACTTTGATCAGGCTGCCATCATCGACAGAGAAGACAACAAACGAAAAAGAGAAACAAAAGAAGCATGCCACATATACATCAACAGAAAACAACTAGTTAATATCAGATTGGACACAGAAATTATACACAAAGATTATTACACAATACTGAATAGAATAAATAAACACACACATGCAGACAACGAAAGAGCAACAAACCAATTAATCCACAACAACACTATACACACAGTCCGACAACCACAAATACTAGCAAACACTACACCGCATCCAACATAGCTGTCACAAGTAGTTTTCTGTGATCACCTCACTCGTCTAACTTTTATATTGTTTAATTTTTAATTTCTTTTCCGTATCGTTTTTCTGTGTTAATATTTATTAATATATTTAATTCAGTGTAACTTCCGCGTTTTTCTATGTTTAATTTATTTATCGTTGTGTTTTACTCGTGTATTTGTTCTCCACAATAGTTTATTAAATTAATCATCGCATATTTGACTCAATAAGGTATAAATATGTTTGTCTGTTTATATTCTCTATTTTTCCGTAAGTTTTCTGTAATCAAGTTATAATTAATCAATGTAAATATTGTAATTTTTACAGCCCTCTGAAAAGGACTCACAACAAGAGTCGAAACGTCGGGCCATAACAAAAATAAAAAATAAAATGAAAACATAATAAAGTAGCCTATGTTTTTCACTGATGATCGGAGATCCCCAATAAATCACCACATTCTTCATGTATCATCCTCCCGATCAGAAACACGAAAATAGCTAACAGGGATTAATGTAAACCAGTTAGCATATAGTGGTGTAGAAGGTGAAGCAAGTTTGATAATGAAAGCTGCTTCACATATGAACGTAGGTGTGATACAAAGTAAGTGTAGGATAGCCGCTTTCCATCTCTTTACTCCATGTTATCCCTCGTACCCCCTCCCTCCTATGAAGAGATTATGAAAAAAGTAAAATTTCCATATGTATGGGGAATTTTGAATATGCAGCTTTGAATTTATTCACAGCATAATTTGTTCCGACTGGACAGTTAGTCGTAATTGGTCTTTGTTTGTAATTTGATGTGCTATTTAGTGATGATAAAAGAATAAAAAAAAAAAATTTAATTATTACGTCATTTTATGTACGCGTTCTTCTCAAGTACCTCGTGTAAATGGAGACAAATGGTGATGGTAGGATGTAAGTTAAAGGCAAAGTTGGTTAAAAATTTTTAATGAAACAGAAATATGCTGTTAATGTAAGCAAGAGGATACCAGTAGGTTTTAATCCCATTGATCATTTGTTACCTGAGTTGTTTTAAGGTAACTGCCTTAGAACAGGTGAAATCCCGATTTGAGAAATTTTGACGAATATAGCTAAATGAAGCATTGATTTGAAAAAAGTTTTTCTCCGATATTTTGTTCACAATATATTCTAACTGTGAATACAGTCTCATTAGGGATTTTATGTAGTATTTAATTATTGGAAAATAAAATGAAAAAGTTGACAGGATTTGGTTTTGGCAATACACAAACAATTCATGTGTCCTGTGCCGACGATTAGGTACTCAGGTGATGTATATGTTTATAACTATTGACCGGATGTCCTATTTGAGTGCGATTTATTTTCTGAAATAGCACATAAACCAGTGATTATCACGGGTGGAATAAGATGTTGCCGATAGTTCAAGAAAATCGCCAAATCAACCGAAAAGTGGAGTAGAATAAAGAAGTAGTGCTTTTTCTGTAATGTACTCGCTGAGACCTTTCCAAAAAGTACCCACATGCCTGGATACGGTAGAAAGTAAAAATCGCGATTTTTTCATGGGCTTGCAAAATGCTCAAATTTGGCCATTTTCGCGGAAGTTGCAACAGTTAAATTGGCATAGAATCTGAAGGAAAGTAGCAAATTGCTTCGGATAAAACGTCGCACATAGAGCAGATTTGTAGTTGTCTAATAGTGTAAGTGGTATTCCCGCGAGTTGTCAGAGACCACCGTTAGGTGGCGCTGAGTGGGCACCCAAAATTTGAATAATGTTTTTTTTTTAAATAGGATAATGCAATTCAATCTTTCTGAAATTATGTACAGATAATCTTATAATAAGTTCACAAAAAATAAAAAAATTGGATTATTCAACAATTCGTTTAATAAAGTTCCGAAATGTATATTTCAGACCGAAATTTTGGCAGTCGAAAATTAATTTTTGCAACGTAATCGGGAGGGTAAAGAAAATATGCTCAAAAAATCAGATAAAAATCAGAAAAAATATTGCAAATCGGATGATATTTAGCCGATTTCTGGGTGGGGGGTGGTTTTGCAGGTATTAATGTAATCCAGTTAGCATATAGTGGTGTAGAAGGCGAAGCAAGTTTGATAATGAAAGCTGCTTCACATATGAATGTAGGTGTGATAGGAAAATAAGTGTAGGATAGCCGCTTTCCATTTCATATCACTTTACTCCATTTGATCCCTCGCACCCCCTCCCTTATACGAAGAGATTTTTAAAAAAGCTAAATTTTCGTATGTATTGAGAATTTCGATTATCCAGTTGGTGAATTTTTTCGTCGAATAATTTGTTCCGAGTGGACCGTTAGTGTTGATTGATGTTTGTTTGTAATTTGATATGCTATTTAGTGGTGCTAAAAGAATAAAAAAAAAGTTCATTGTTGCGTCATTTTATATACGCGTTTATCTCATGTACCTCGTGTAAATGGAAGGAAATGGTGATGGTAGGATGTCAGTTAAAGGCAAAGTTGGTTAAAAATAATTTAATGAAACAGAAATGTGCTGTTCATGGAAGAAAGGGGATATCAGTACCTTTTAACTTCATTGATCATTTGTCTGCTAGGTTGGTTTTAGGTAACACCTCCAGAATAGCCGTATTCTCTAAATGAGAAATTTGAGGAATATCGCTAAATGAATGTATTGAATAAAAAAAATTTTTTTTCCAATAATTTGTTCAGAATGGATTCTAACTGTGAATAGAGTGCTATTAGGAATTTTATGTAGCATTTAATTGTGGAAAAAAAATTGTTAAAAAAGACTTAGTAATAGTATTTAGGTGGTATCCGTTACTTCCCGGACTATATGAAATTTTAAAATTACAATCATTGTGGAGGTAATAATTCCTAGATTATTTAAGATAATTGAATACAGTAAATTTTTAAATATCCCTTATAGACAGCTGAATCCGAAGAAAGTGAGAAAAATGAATAAAAGTTTCATGTAATATTTGTTAGATGGCGTTGTATGGTGAAACCGGGTATCGGTATTGTTAAAGAATTTTAAAAATAGTATTCGCAGTCTGATTTTAATAAAATTTTGTACAAACATTCCGGACGAAAGGTAATTTATTAGAAAAATACTCCCATCCCCCGTTAGGTAAATTTTTTATACCATTTAATTTTTTATATATTAATATATGGAGTTAGGTCACAACTCTGGAACCCGTGACCCCACATTTCTCGTAATTGTCTCACAAAACAAAACAAAAAAAACTCACAATGAATTTAGCGAAAAGAATTTTGAAAATCTGTTGAAATTTGGGTGAGAAATAAGCGTTAATGTGTTTTCGTAATTCGCGGATTAAGTGAAGTTATTGTGATTTGGTCGTTTTATTATCCCGAATAACTTTGCAATAAAACACTTTCTATCTGGAAGATGGGGTATAAAACCATCTTTAGGATGTATAGAAAACGTTTCTGAAAGTTTCATCCCGATTGGAAGTATGGTTTAGAAATAAAAAGCGAAAGAGTTTCAAAAGAGGCGAAAAGTGGGTGGCGAGTGGAAAAATGCAGGGAAAAAAATGTTTTCACTATTGCGGGGAAACGTGAATAGTGCGCGGGGTATGTTGTTCAGGAGAAATGTTTGTGGCTATTATGTGCAGCCTAAAGTGTGGGAGGGGGAATTTAGCGGGGAAGTATAAGGGGGGTCGGGGAAGAGCAATCATATTTTTTTGCAGTTTATGTTCAGAGATTTTCTCCCCCTTCCCCCGAAATAAGTTTCCCCTCCCCGGTAAAGATGCACCTCAAGCAGACGTATATAGAAGGTATGAAAAATTGGAGGGGTTGGTGGGAAAATTTTTCCAGAACATTAAGAAAAAAGTAATTTTACCACCCCATAATAAATGTTCTTGCTGCGCTGGTAGAAATTTCGAAATATCGGATTTTTGTTTCCGATTTCGAAAACCCGTTATCTTAGGTAAGTTTTAACAGTCCATTATGTTGGAATTGAATAATAAGTAATAGTATAATCTGGCGTTGAAAAAACCTCGATTTTTTCGAAAAATCTCAAGTTTAGTAATAAGAATTTTCGAAATTCGAAAATCTAAAAAACAAAAAAAAATGGCCACTATATCCTTGTATTACGTGATTGGTTAAAATCGGTTCATAATTACGGAAGTTCTGAGCATATCAAATTTTTGGTACCCAATCAATTTGGCACCTCCCAGCCCCCGCCCATTTTAGAAATATTTTTTTATAGAAATTTGCGGAAAATCAACCAAATATTATCCAAAGAAAAAAAGAATAAAACTTTAAGCGTTAAAACAAAAAAGATAAAAATTCGTTTCCTAAAAGCAGAGCTTAAAAAAGGAATAGATCAATGTATCGATTCCTTGGAAAATTCAAATGAAAATTCGAAAACCTTCTCTAAGATGATACTAAAATCTTAATCTAAATGGAATAATAATGAGAAAATGTTAGCGCAATGTTTGTATTATATATCGCCGTCTGCATATAAGTATATGCGCGATTCATTAGACTTTAATCTTGCGTCTATTCGGTCTATTCAAAGATGGTTACTAATCAAATATATACACCCAGGTCTTAATGAAAATAATTTTAGATATTTACATAGCAATGTATCTGGTTTGCTCCACGAAGTAGAATAAGCTATGCTGGTTTTCGACGAAGTCGCAATAAGAAGAAATTTAACTTATAATTCAAACCTTGATCAGATTGTTGGATTTGTAAATTTAGGGAATAATCAGTCCACAAATTCAGTTGGTAAAGAAATTGGTTTGTTTATGGTAAGAGGTATTATATCTAATTGGAAATTCATTATAAAATATTATGTTACTGAGGCTGCAATAACTGGAGTGTTATTATCGTCAAAAATAAAAGCAGCCATTGACTTTTGCATCGATGTTGGTTTAAACGTCCGTGGGGTTATTTGCAACCAGGGATCAAACAAGAGGAACTGCTTTCGACGTCTGGGTATAACTTCAGAGCTTCCATATTTTGCTTATAGAAATAAACGTTACTATGCAATATACGATGTGCGGCATCTAATGAAATCGATACGAAACACATTACTGAAAACTGATTTGTTAACTCCAGACGACATTGCTAGTTGGAAGTGCGTAAAGGAACTTATAAAAATGGAGAAGAGCAGTGTTACTAAAATGGGTCACAAACTTACACAGAAACACTGTTCTCCACATAAATGGAATTTGGTTTATTTTCTGAAGAAACTGCTAAGAAAGCTAAATCCACTGCGCATTTTTTTTATGTCAAAGGACTAAATTTTTGACTGCTTAAATAGTATGTCTCCGTACTGTAAAATTTTTTATAAAACGGGACTAAGGAGAAATGGACTTCATCAAAAATACTTACAAGATATGATACCCTACATTAAAGCAACAAAATTAGAAAAAAAGCAACAGGATTATTGTCTTGAGGGCTTTATTCAGTCCATTACAGCTACTTTGGCTCTGTCAGATGAAATCTTTATGGCGCATACAGGAGTCCATTTTACTTTTACATATAAATTTAACCAAGACATAATTTAAAATTTATTTGCATTGATTAGAAGTAAAGGCGGACTTAATAAAAACCCCTCAATTAATGAAGTTATGCATATTTTAGCAAGAATAAGGTCGAATCAAATGCTTAATGTATATATTGTGAAAATGATAACGAGAATATGATAATGGAAGCTATACATGAATCTAACGAAAGCAATGGATTCGGTATTAGAAATGACAATGAGGCTTCAAATAATGAAACTATTGACAATTCAAATGGTGAAAAAATTGATATTTTTGAAGAAAATTTTATTTTTGAGAGTATTAGTTTTGAAATTATGGATGATACTGCAAATTCAGAATATCTTTCATTAAGATATTTTGTAGGTTGCTTCTTGGAGTTAAGAATAGTTCCCAATGTTTCGATGTTATGGCAAACATTACCTCACTCATCCTTCAGAATACTTTTTGTATCATAAAAATTATTCTAATAAGTCCGACTTTGGAAATCTTGTTGCCCCAAGTGATTATTTCTTTGGAATATCAAAAATTCAAATTTCTGTTTTTAAGACAATTTGGCAACATACACCATATATACCAAATATTAAGAAAATCATTGTTAATAAATGCATAAGCGAAGTGAATCCATCGCCAAATTATTCACAGCGGTTTTCATCAAACCATTCTTGTGCAGATCATAGAAAAATAGCGATAGATATTTTTATAGATGTTTTATTAAAAAGAAATTGTCTATGGCGCACAAAAAACTTGCAACTTGCAACTTGTAACTTCTCCTTCGTAAGGAAAATATAAAAGTACATCCTGAACTTAAAATTATGCAATCGTAAAATTAATACAAATGCATAACTCAACGTTTGCAAAGGTGCGCTAAACGGTAAAATATATTTCATAAAATTTGCATTTGATCATCGTATTACATTTAATTTAATTGAAATCGGTTTAGGAATTTGGGATTTAGACAAATCAGAATCTTTCGCAGTAGTCCCTTCTAGTATTGCTACAAATTTTTATTCCTTCCGCTTAATATCTGTTTAACAAAAAAAAAAAAAAAACAAAAGTTTATTTATAGTCTTTATTTTCTTTTTTAATTAAAGCTCCGATGGTGGATTATATAGATATTCCACAGTTGGATTATTTTTGGTTACTGGAGCATTAAATAAGTTTTTTGTTTTTTCTTTCTCGAGTTTTTTCTTCAAGATTACCGTTTTTTTTTTCTTTTTAATTCGTGAGAGGTCTTCTTGAGGCAAACGGACAAACAGACGGACGGACATGCAAAAATCGAAATAAATTTTGATGTCATAAATATGTGTCCAATCCATTTTGCTCTATCATCATTATTTCTGAGTGTTACCAACTGACAAAACTTAGTATACACTATAGATTTCATCCAGGGTATAAAAACATTTCTTTTTTAATGGAATGCGTTTGTATATACATACGTCTCGTTAGGCAAAATTTCAAATTTTTTTTCCATACATATCTTTTAATTCCTGACCCTACTTCCCCTCCATGCCTTCTTGTGATTGCTGCATTTTATGCTATCCGCCGAGCTTGAATTTATAGCTAATAATAATAAAATGAAAAATAAAAATATTCGAATCGGACACGTTCACCGCCACTTGCTCACATTTGGATGTATGCCCCAGCAGACGTCGCACCACTCCCGGCACACACTAGGATCGGATGTCACATTGAAAATTGGAGTGAGGAATTTTATTTTATTTCAATTTAATGTTGTAGGCTATGTTATGACAAATTCAGCCGGCTGGTAGCGAGACTAAGAAACCGTAGCGCCCGGTGTGAATACGTTCATTTTATTTCATTTTAATTTTCTTTCATATTAGCGGTAATTATAAACTAATGAATGGTTTAACTAAACTTCTAACAAGCGGAATTAAAAACAATCAATTTACAATACCACCTAGTAATCCCAAGGAGCGCATAATCGTGCCACTCGTGCTTGCAGACTTGTTAATACATTTTTACGCATTCCTACAACATGTGTGTGCACATACAGAAATAAAATATGCCTGGAAATCATGACGAACCGGATTTCCCGTCAGATCTAGCGGATTATTGTGAGGGAAAACGGGAAAAAGGTATTCTAACGGATGACGGATTTATTAACGGAACTGATTTTTCAGCGAACTCGTGAGATTTTTATTCAATTGTGGCCTTAATGGCTGAACTGAATTGAATCTTTTTACAAATTAAGGAGTATCGGGTGAAAAGACTGTACGTTCCACCGCCAATAATCATGATAACGTCGCATGTGCATAAAAAATTCCCGCCACAAATTTAGTGATATCTACCTCTGTATATATTTCTTGTAAAAACTAAGCATATTTTTCTGTTTTACTGCTAATTAAAATTATTGGCACTTTCAGCATTTTCAGCCGACACTTCTCATTTGTCTCTGCTTGGAGTGTTTGGGTATAGCCCACTGACATGTACATAATGGACTGCTCGTTTAACCTTTAATTAACGACGTGCCGTCAAATTGACGTATCTGCATGTACACACTTATATTTGTACCCCCTCCATGTAATCGTACATGTTCTTACTTTTGAGTAGCTTTAAGTTTAGTTGTGCTGTGAACGTCCACAAAGCAGTTGGTGCCGAAACGTGTGATTCATGTAAATTATAGCGAAATAAAATCTGCCATACGTCATTTTGACGTCACGTCGTTAATTATGTACTTTTTTTTTTAGATCATAGCAAAATATTGCATTTTCTGACGTAATTCAACGAAATGAATGAGCCTACACCCTCTACATCAAAGAGGACGTCTGAAATACCAAGTAGAGGCGGTAAAAGAATATGCCAATCATTAAGTGATGATTTTGAAGAAAGATTAGCCCAATGGATCGCGGATTCAGATGACAACGACTACGAGGATGAAGGAGAGCAATTTGTGATACGAAGCGATCGTGATACTGATACGGAGCAAGAAATAGATGAAAATGAAAGCAGCTCAGAATGTGAAGAACGAGAACTTACACAAGAACGGGAGCGACTTTTATGGGAAAAATAGGTTTAAGTGGGCGCAAGCAGAACCAATGCGAGCTGTGCGAACTCCTCTGCATAACATTATTAGGCAGTTGCCTGCCTGTACGTTACCCCTCGATTCTCCAAAGGATGAGATGCATTTATGGAATCAACTTTTTGACGAAGAAATGTTATACGAGGTCATGAAGTGGACTAATTTAAGGATTTCGCATTGCAGATCATTGTATTTAAGTTCAAATAGACCGGAACTTCAAGATGTTGACATCATTGAGCTGAAAGCCTTTTTGGGCTTACTTTTATATAGCGCGGTCTTCAAGTCGAATCATGAAAATATCAATTATATTTTTGCAACAGATAGAAGTGGCCGTGAGATCTTCAGATGTGTATGTCACGAAACAGATTTTTGGTTCTATTGAATTGTTTGAGATTTGATAATCCAGATGACAGAAAAGATCGACCCAAAGACGACCCCACGGCACCAATATCTTTCCTTTTCAATAAACTTGTGGAAAATTCACAAAAGTTGTACAAGATTGGAGACAGAGCAACAATAGACGAAATGCTAGTGCCCTTCCGTGGCAGATGCCGATTCATCGTATATATGCCCAAGAAACCTGCTAAATATGGGTTAAAAATAATGTGCCTATGCGATTCAAAGACTAGTTACTTCCTAAATGGCTATTTGTATTGTGGTAAAGGATCAGATGGTTACGGTTTAAGTGATGCTGACAAAAAGCTAATGATACCAACTCAATCCATTCTACGAGTCATTCAACCAATTATAGGTAGCTGGCGAAATATTACAGCTGATAATTGGCTTAGCTCTCTCGAGCTCATTGACGTATTAAAGGAAAAACGTTTAACTTATGTGGGTACACTGAAAAAGAATAAAAGGGAAATTCCCAAAGAATTCCTGCCGCAGAAGAATAGAGAAGTTAATTCAACACTGTATGGATTCACAAAAGGTAAAACTTTGATTTCATACGTACCAAAGAAAAATAAAGCGGTACTATTGTGTTCATCTATGCACCATTGTAAGGCTATTGATAATAAGAATGGAAAGCCAGAAGTAATTTCTTTTTATAATAGTACGAAAGGAGGTGTCGACGAACTTCATAAAAAGTGCTCTAGATATATCTACCGTTAATGCCTATATCCTTCATCAGGCAGCTACCGAATCAACAGCAGAAAGGGGAGAGTTCCTAAAGAAATTGGCATTTGAATTGGTTACGCCACATTTACAAAGAAGATCAATCAACGAAAGACTTCCGAGGGAATTGAGACTGACAATAACTCGTATTTTGGGCCCTAATGATACTCCTTGTCTTCCATCAATACCATCAGTTACTTCCAAACGAGAAAGACATGTACTATCTGTCCTCCAAAACTTAAAAGAAGAGCAGGCAATGCATGCATTTCGTGTAAAAAGGCTATTTGCGGCCAATGCTCCTTTCACATATGCAATATTTGCTCGGAAAATTTGTAAGAAATTAAGGCTTGTCAGTTGTTATATCTATTATTTAATTTTCTTTTTTTGAATTTTCTTATTTTTTGTTAATTGGGTGTTAAGAATACTAATAGCTTCGTTAATTTTTCTTAATTTTCTAAGAAGTTTTGTTAATTTTATTGTGTTAGTCTTTTTTTCAATTAAGAAGTTGCTTTAAAAAACTCTGAGTAAAAAATCGGTAATAAAGAATAATAAAAGATTAATAATACTAAGCTTAATTTATTATTTCAAGTAATTAGCTATAACTGAAGAAGTTTTGGTTCAAAACTTCTTCACCAGCAGTATTTTATGACTCTCCCAAAACTATACGTCAATTTGACGGCACGTCAGCAATGCTGCTCTAACTTTAACACGTCGGTAATTAAAGGTTAATCAAAAATACATAAAAGCAAATGGCACCACTTTCATATTCCTGCCTCTTTCCGTGAGAGCATACTTTCCCACTGAACTGTAACGATTAGGAACGATAAATTGCTTGACGTTCAGCGGTATTCCCACTAAAACAGTCTTATAAAAAACACTTTCTTCGACTCGTAATTAAAATTTACAAATAGTACAACATAGTTTTGTGGTACATTCGGTAAATCCCACTGACATGCATATAAGTAAATTCCCCAATAATTTAAATATAGCGCCAGTATACGACAGTTGGTAGCATAGGTAGTGAGAGCCTATTTTCTGAAACCAAAACTGGTGCCACATGAAACAGGAGATCAGTCAGTCCATTTATATACATGTCAGTGGTATAGCCCTGTCTCTGCGATCTACTACTATTTTATCGACACAAAGATCTACTTCACATACGCACTAATCTATTATAAACAGATAAAGTAATTAATACGGTTGAAGCAATTCAAAGTTATATTCAACCGTCGACCCCTACAGCTCCTGCAAGTACATATAATGGCCACATTACAGCCCGAAAGCACCGAAAGTGACAATGATTTTTGATTAATTTAGAGGGTTAATTGATTTAATTTCAAAAATACAACAAAATATATGTTTTACTATAGTTATAATGCGTTCTATTTTAAGAAACTATTTTAACGGATTTTATTGACGGAAAAAAAGTTAGTCTAGCGGATTTTTGATGGAATTTTACTATGAATTCAACGGAATTTCAAAATTATTATTGGCAACACTACGAACGTGAAAACATAACGATACAAGCCATTGCCGTCGGCAATGTACAAGCCCATAGCATCATGACTGTGCGTGTGCATATTCACTGTTGAGATCATAACGAGCTTTCGCTAACATAGATGTCCAGGGTGACTATTCCTTTCAGTGATGTGTTATTGAAAGCTCGGGGAGGTAATCTCAAAGCTCTAGTGAGGCAAACGGGGCTTGTATTTTTAGTTAGAACTGTCGTATCTTTATACGTAGTTTTACTTATCTCCGATGATACCCAAGTGCGATATTAATAGTACTAGGCGAGACTACTTTTTCCGCTCGTGATTGCACGAAATTGGTGCATCGTGGAAAATGACTTCCTATGAGAAAAATGTTCACAACAGAGCACTAATGTCCCTGAAAGAAAGAACGGACAAAATATCTGCGAGATGTAGTAAGTGGGGTGTGTGTTCCCCAAGTTTATGAGAGTGGATTTTTCGGCGACAGAAACGGCCCAAGAAAGTTTTCTGAATCAGGAAAAGACTACACCACTCAATAGTACTCGGCGAGAGCTGTAATTTGATATACAACAACATAGTATGCAAGTATCCAAGTGTGTTACTGATAGTACTCGGCGAGAGCACTTTTTCCGCTTGTGATTGTGCGAAATTGGTGCGTCGTGGAAAATGGCTTCCTATGAGAAAAATGTTCATAGCCGATCGCTAATGTCCCTGAAAGAAAGAACGGACAAAATATATGCGAAATGTAGTAAGTGGGGTGTGTGCTACCCGAGTGCATGAAAGTGGATTTTTCGGCGACAAAAACGTCCCGAGAAAGTTTTCTGAAACAGGAAAAGACTACACTCGGCGAGTCTTGTAATTTGTTATGCAACACCATAGTATGCATTGCATAGTACTATATTTATACATATAATAACAAATATCGTTTCGACGATACTAAGCATATCCATACTTTAAGAGCCAATGTATTGTTGTATCGATATTAAAACAAAAAAAAATTGAAATATCGGTTGCAAAATTAAATCTATAAGTCACGCCAGGAGCGGCGCGGTTTTCTTCATGTTGCATACAAAACTTTGGTTTTTTATATTTATTTCTACACTGTCTGAGAGCACGTCGACATAGATGGCTCAATACCATACACTGACTTATAACAATGGACTGAGCCTATTGCCATTTTCCCATAGGAAAGAATGGGACACGTTGTACAGTTTTCTCTTTCGCCCTATGGCAGAGTTGGAGCTACTAACACAAAATATCGTCTATTTTATTATCATGATAAAGAAATCAATCTAAACTACATCACGGCCATATCTTGCTTTACTGTAGCATGTATAACATATTAAACATTCCCATTAGAATACAACATCAACACTATGGGGTTTAAAGTATCTGTAGCCATTGTTTTCTAAAAATAAATATAAGTAATGATATGCCGATTGAAACCATATGCAAAGTAAAGTTAATGTATGTCGTAATGTAGACAAGACATCTTTGTCTTTCCTGCGATGTCATTTCCATACAGTATCGCAAAGCCTTTATATGCTATATCATTTGGCTCAGTTAGTAGAGCGTCAGTTTGGATTATTAAACTCGGAGTAATCAGTTCGAACGCTTTGTTGAAGTTTGTAGTTAGGGCATTTTCTTGTTTTTAGTAAATTTTGTTCATTTAGACGCATATTTCTTTAAAAATCAAATAAATAGGTACTTATTTGTAAGACCCAAATTAAAACATACACTCAGATATTTTTTTTTGTCTTAAAGATTTTTATTTCATTGACATCATATCGATGTTTAATTTATTTTCATTATAATCATGGGGATTGGCCAACCAGATCCTTCCCGGCTTAAACAATAACTGTTAGCTAGGTTTGGTTACTTAATCTCTAAACACGCGAGCTATGCGGAATACCATTCACTACAAGAAGCGTCATCTTCGATGCGGATATATATATATTTTTTTTTTAAACACAAACGCGTTGAGGAGAGCCTCTCTACATCGAATGAGAAGGGACTGGAATGGAGTGTGGTGAGGAGAGCCATGGCCACATATTAAAGGGAGAGGAGAGCCATCGCCACATATTAACGGGAGAGGAGAGCCAATTTCACCTTCAACTCCCAGCCGTCGAAACATGAGGAGGAGGAGCACCATCCCACGATTCTAATTTTACCTCCATTTCGCTGATAATAAAACATTACTGAAACTCAACACAACCTGGTGAACTAGCAGTATGCTCATAGTAGTGACTAAATCTACTTTTCAACATCTATTAATGATTGAGAAATCGTCAAAATGCTAATATTACACCAAACATACACTCACACAAACCAGGCTAACTCCGTGATTATTCACCAAATCCACAACTCTAATTCTTCTTCTAGTTCTTCTCGCTGATTTAAGTCAAGGTGTTACACCTTGGCCTTTGATGGGGATGCAGCGGCTCTTAAACCACTACACCAAAATAGCTGAAAACAAGTTGATTAGTAGGTAAAAGAAAACAAACATTTATTATGCCGATGTGATTGTTGAAAATTAACTATATTTCTAATTTATTGAGTCCGTACATTTATATTAATTTATTGCTTATTCTAACAATATCATTTATGAGTTCGATGAAACAATGAACCCATACAACGATTACATTGCAAAATAGGAATGTAGAAATACGAGACAAAACATATTGCAATTGCAAGTATGTTAAGAATGACAAAATGCGCAAAAATGCA
This sequence comes from Dioctria rufipes, assembly GCA_963924295.1. NCBI lineage: Eukaryota > Metazoa > Arthropoda > Insecta > Diptera > Asilidae > Dioctria > Dioctria rufipes. Next base: position 89,345 of record CAWUPM010000716.1, on the reverse strand, counting down.
AACATGCAACTTGATGCTTCCCTCAGTGCACTCACCTTGTAAAGTATGTAAAGATGCATTGAGAAATTAATGACTAAAAATTAACATGATCTGATTTACTTATTCTATGCCAGAAAATTATATTTTACATCCTCCCCACGTTTGAACCGTGGTTCAAATATGATTGATCTGGTTGATATGCTGCCTTGGCTGAGGTATAGGCCGTGGATTCTTCATGCAGCACTTGCAGGTTTCAGCTCTACATTTCCAGGCCAGATATATGGCGAAGAGTAGGACTGTGAAGAGTGCTACGTAACTGATTGATAATTGATGTATGGTGCTCTCCTGGATCCGTTTGGGTAGACTATCGAGGTTTGAGATGTGACACGCTCGTGTAACTCCAATAGTTCCTTCAGTTCAGGTTGATATTCCCTATCGTACTCGGCGTGTGTTAGTGACTTCGTTGTTTTTAGGTGCTCCACTGACAATCCCAGGATAGTATATGATATTCTCACATTGGTTGTAGATTGATGATGCCCATGAATTGTGATCAATTTTTCTTTTATGGTGCACTGGGGCTGAATTTTTAATAGTCCTGTTCCCTGTAATATCTTAGAGAATATCTGGTTGTCACATACGATATTTATTGGCGTATTATTACTTGTCGCGAACATCTATTGATTGGCGTCAGACAATTGTAACCAAATGGGCTGCTCCAGTGTCTGGGTCACCTTGCAGTGTTCGGACCTTGGATTATTGTTTAAAAAATCCATTTCACATGCACACATGGTCGCACCTTGATGGTAAATCGGATGTAGTTGATTGCAAAGATGTACCTTCCCTTCTATCATGGTACATGTGGTCAGTTCTAACTCTGTGATTGGATAAAAACGATCACGGTGTTGCGAAGTCATCAAAAATGGAGGAGAGTGAGTCTGTACAGTGACGAACGAATTGTTGATCCACACAGGGATGGGATAGACCTTCAATAAATTAAACGTTTCCCAATTGACTAGGGGAATTTTAATTTGGAAGATGATATGGTCTTGAGTGATTCCACCCTTTATATTCATCAGTTTGTATAGTTCTAAAATATTGTCTTGATGAATCGGTAGTTTAAGGGTCGATAATAGATTATTTCTTATCACTGCGACAGCTTGTCGCAGCTGGCTGGGTGTTACCAACAGTGGATTTATTTTTCCGTGAGTTGTGTCAGTGATGACATCAGTTATTAGACCTTGAATATGCTGCAAGTTGGTGGTGACTAGGCTCATCTGCAGTGCTAACGACATAAATTGTTGTCGTACTCGTACAGTAACACCTTGCTAATTGAGACGGTTCGTTATCTGAAGGATGTAGTTGTCTAAGGAATCGAATTTTTGCTTGATGGCCCTTGGTCCTTCCTCATGATGTTTATAGTTGAATCAACCACTGAAGTCTGATTTCTTAGTAAAGTCAGTAGGTGGTTTTCATTTTCTTTGATTGATTGGATTGTTTTAGACATCTCTTCCGCATATTGTTGATCAAGTACTCCGAAAAGAGCATTGGCTACGTTCCCTACTATATTGAGTGCTCCTCGCTTCTGGCGATTAGGACTTGAATAGGGTGAAAGTAATTCGTTTCCAATTTTTATCTCTATTTGAAGATGCTCATATTGAGAGATTATTTGTCGACATGCGCTTTTGGGAGTCAATTGGTCACAAAGTATTTGAAGTGCCTTAGTTCCACTTTCCAAAATATCTAGTTCCATGCAATATGGTTGTCAGTTGTAATGAACAATTATTTTCCAGTCTGATGTTATTAAGTTTGTCGCGCCAAGGTCCTCGAAGTGTATGCCTAATTGAGGCTCGAACTGCGTGATTTCGATGAGTTCGCCTTTAGCATACGACGGGACCATGAAGACAGTTAGTAATAACGCAAGTGGCGATGTTCCCAGACAAGTTTTTGTTCGTTTTGTTGCTATTGTAGGTGATGGTTTAGAACTGGCTTGATCTTCGTTTTGCCGTTTGTTCGAACTTGGTCTAAGGGTTTCGTCGTTAGATGCTGTGGAATCCTCTTCAGATGCTCTTTCTTTGTCTGGGCCTTCCTCCATAGGTAATGGAGCCAATTTATGTATTAGCCATCCTTTCCTTTATGAACCTCTACAATTCTGCCTAAGGGCCACTGCTGCACTGGTGTATTATCTTCTTTCAAAATGACAAGCATTCCTGGCTTGGCATTGGATGATTGTTGTTTCCACTTAAATCGATACTGTAGCTCATTTAGGTATTCCGAAGACCACCGTTTCAAAAATTGCTGTTTTATATCATAAACTAACTCCCATCTTCTCAGCAATTTAGTCTTTATAGGTTTTGCTTGTGAATCAATTGGTGCTCTCAGCGGTCCACCTATCAGTAATTGCCCAGGTGTTAGAGCACTAAGACCATTGGGATCTGAAGATAGTGGCGTTAGAGGGCGAGAATTTAGAATTGCCTCTACATCAACCAGGGCGGTTTCAAGTTCTTCATATGTTAATGAAGCTGAAGATATTGTGCCAACCAAAAGATGTTTGGCTGATTTTACGGCGGCCTCCCACAACCCGCCAAAGTGTGGAGAGCGTGGAGGAATAAAATGGAAGTCGATTCCTTTCTGACTGCACATTGTAGTGATTTTTTGTTGTCCTTGATCGGAGCGGATTGCTTCAGAGAGTCTTGCTAGCTGGTTTCTTGCTCCCACAAAGTTGGTGGCGTTATCGCAGTATAAATTGCGACAGTGTCCTCGTCTACCTATGAAACGTTTTGATGATCCGATGAATGCCTCCGTAGTAAGGTCACTTAAAACTTCGAGGTGAACAGCCTTGGTTGCGAAGCAGCACAATATTGCCACATACGCCTTTTGCGGTCGTTTCCCTCGAATTGTATAGTGAATCGAGATGGGTCCACAAAAATCAACTCCACTGTTGATAAAAGGCCGTGCTGGTTGAACCCTGGCTGCTGGCAAATTGCCCATCATTTGTGTCATCATTTTGGGCTTATTTTTGTTACATTGAATGCAATGTTGAACTATTGAACGTGCAATTCCCTTTCCTTTTAAATGCCAAAAACGTTGACGAATTGCTGATAGAAGCCCCTGCGGTCCTATATGATAGTTCCTTTTGTGACTCTCTGACATAATAAGTTTGGTTAGCTCATGTGAGTGTGGTAGCAGCATTGGATGTTTCGAGTCATATCTAAGTCCAGAGTCTTGAAGTCGACCTCCAACTCGGACAATCCCTCTTTCGTCCAAAAATGGTACCAGCATAGCTAGTGGACTTTGTTTGGATACCTCTTTATACCGTAGGAGATGACGTATGTCTTCTTGAAATTCTTCTTGTTGCATTAGCTTGATTATGTTGAACAAGGCTTCATCTAACTCTGAAGCAGTCAGCATTGACAAAATTATCGCATGTTTTTGTCTGCACCTTGAAACAAATCTTAGCACATACCCAGTTACTCGCTTAAGTCTTTCAAAGGAATTTCTATGATCAATATTGTTGATGAAATGCGTACTCTACCATGTAGAAAACGTGGTCCGTAAAACCAAAGATTACAGGACTGTAATTTTTCGGGTGATAGACCTCTTGAGAGGACATCTGCTGGATTTTCTTCCGATTTGACATGTCTCCATTGTTGAGGAAGGGATAATGTTTGAATGGAAGCTATTCTATTACCTACAAAGGTCTGGTAGGAGGTAGATGTAGAATTGATCCAATCTAATACGATCTTTGAGTCACACCAAAGAAAGCTTGCTACTTGTTTTAGCTTGGTAGATGTTTTTACTCGTTGGAGAACCTCCGCTCCTAGTTTGGCAGCGCATAACTCAAGCCTGGGTACTGTTAATTTTTTCTTGGGAGCAACCCTTTACTTTGCGCAAAGGAGACGCACAATCACTCTTCCTTCATTATTTATTGATCTAATGTATATGACAGTTCCAAAGGCCTTCCCTGACGCATCTGAAAATACGTGGATTTGAATTACTCGTGGAGTGTTTCCTGCAAAAATATGTCTTGGAATAGGAATTTCATTTAGTGCTGAGAGATTTGTTCGGAAATTCATCCATTTCGTGTATAGTTCTTCTGTGAGTGAAGCATCCCAATGAAGCTTGAGCTCCCATAGTTCTTGCAAGAAAATTTTTGCCCTGATAACAACTGGAAGCCCAACAATGAATCGTCCTTCTGAATTTGTTTTTACTGTTTGATTGAAAAGCTCTTCACATTGCCTTTCTACCAATGTTGTAGTGGTGGCTTGAGATTCATCTACATCTTCAATTTGCCAAAATTTTTCTAATAAGCAGTCTATATCCATATCATCAGTACACACACCGCACGTTGCTCTGGACTCTGCGGTCTGATTTAGCCTTCCTGTCACAACCCATCCGAGTACAGTGTTTTGAAGAGCGGGTAGATCTTCTCCTAGCTTAATCTGCCCGATGGATAGTAGCTGCATGATAAATTCAGCTCCTAATAGAATATCAATTTGATCAGGTTTGTAGAAGGCGGGATCAGCCACTTGTATATTTTTTGGTATGGACCAGCTTGATATATTTAGTGGTTGGCTCGGATGTGGAGAAATGATGTTGTTTAAAACAAATGCTTCTACCCTTGTTGAAAAGCCATTTATTCTTGAATTAAGCTGAACGTTAACTCTTTTTTGAGCTTTCCGGCTTGCTTGTCCAATGCCTTGAATATGCATGGATGTGTGCGATGGAGTAATGCCGAGCTTCCTGACTGCTCGTTCGCTTATTAGGTTAAGTTGGGACCCGGAGTCGAGAATGGCTCTGCACTCTATTTCGTGTCCCTGGTTGCTTCTGAGTATATCAAGTGCTGTGCTGAGAAGTATGTAATTTCCTTGATTGGATTTGATAGATGTGGCCAATGTCAATGGGTGTTGCTCAGAAGTCGTGCTGACAGCTGAGATCAAGCTGGACTCTTCTTTCGCTGAGGCAGATATTGCCCTTGATGACATATCCAATTTTTATTGCTGATGGCTCACTATGCACTAGAGTATTGCGTTTGCGATTGCACTTTGTGCATCCTCTTACAGAACATGTTCATGCGCTATGTCCTCTTCTTAAGCAGTTAAAGCACAAATGGTATCTTTGTAGTATAGTCCGCCGATCACTTGGTGTCATCTTCAAAACTTGTTGGCATCTGAACAGTGGATGATTCTCATGGCAAATTACACACTTCAGGTTGGATTCGACGACTGAAGCCAATGATGATGATCTAGACATTTCTTGACTCTTGCCAATTCCTTCGGATCTTTTGACTTTGTTTCCCAGAGCTTCTAAGGACTAGAAGCGTGTTTCAAGGAATGCAAGAAAATGTTTCAATGTCTGCAGACACTTCGGGTTCGATAGCGATTGTTCATAGAGCGGGTGTGTGATTCTGTCTAGTTTCTTATATAAGATGTGTAGCAATAATGAGTCGCAGCTAGCAGTTGATATCCCAAGATTTTGTAGTCCCATTAAACACTCTTGTGTAACATCGTGCATAGTTTTAATTGAAGTGGCTGATGGGGCATCCGTAGCATGAGATGGTTGATTTAACAATTTGTTAATGAGTGCAGCAACAAGCAACCTTGGGTTTTCATATCTCTCTTGAAGAAGCTTCCAAGCACTATTGTAGTTTTCTTCAGATAAATTGAGATATCTGACTAATTTTTCTGCTTCTCCAATAAGGTTCGTCTTCAGACACCACATCTTCTGGCAGTTGCTTAAGGCTTGGTTGTGGACCATTTGAGAGAATATGTCATAAAACTGTCGCCATTTTGCATAATCTCCGTCAAACTTTGGGAGCGTAATTTTTGGTAAACTTAGCATCGTGCTGGATGAGGCTTGGCCTGTGATTAGTACCTGTGGCTGTTCATCTAGTTTGGATGAAATAAGAATAAGGTAGTATTGCACCCTTTCTTCTGTCGTAATATATTCAGTAGCATCGTATCCCATCTCAGTTGGATCTTCGATTAATTTATACATCCGTTGGTTGTATTCTTCTAGCTGGGTCCAGTATTTGTTTATGGACTGCCCTTTCAATTCGTAGAAACACCGGGGATACTCAGCTTGATCTAGATTCTCCAGGCTGTTAATAAGACGACGTAATGTTTCTATTATTGCCTTCTGCCGGCGGATCAATCTCACAACTTCTAATGAATCATCAGCTTTAAATTCAGGTGTTATATCGTCTTCTTTGTTGATTGTGTCTGTAGATGTGACTACCTTTGCATTCTGTGGAATATTTGAGTCAGTATTAGTCTTATTGGCACCACGCTCTAGCGGAACAGTCCTTTGCTGGGCCTGCTCTTCTCTTTTGCGAATCATCTCTGCAAAATAAGCGTGACACTTTTCAAACGTTTCGCGTGTCGTCTCATAACAGCTGGATGTAAAATAGACGTGAGTAATCTGAGGTTCAGGTAGGAGTCGAATTTCATTGTCCACAGCTTCAAATAAATCTCAGGCTGCTATTAAGCGTCGTAGACGTTCCGTATAGTAAGCTGACGTAGTTTTTCCCTCGATGGAGTCTTTCTTATAATTGTCACTGACTCTTAAAATCTCCTCCTTATAACCCTTTTGCTCAGTAGCTAACTGATCCATGTCTCTGTGCTTATTTGCCATCTCTTCAATGGTTGATTGATGGACAAGATGACTCGCTCGATTTGCTTAGTTCTCTGTACTAATCGTCTTTGGCTGGTAAGTGATTCAAGTGATGCACCTGAGCTCACGTCGGGGTCACCAATGTTATGAACTATTTTGTTCTTCTCGCTGATTTAAGTCAAGGTGTTACACCTTGGCCTTTGATGGGGATGCAGCGGCTCTTAAACCACTACACCAAAATAGCTGAAAACAAGTTGATTAGTAGGTAAAAGAAAACAAACGCTGATTATACCGATGTGATTGTTGAAAATTAACTATATTTCTGATTTATTGTGTCCGTACATTTATATTAATTTATTGCTTATTCTAACAATATCATTTATGAGTTCGATGAAACAATGAACCCATACAACGATTACATTGCAAAATAGGAATGTAGAAATACGAGACAAAACATATTGCAATTGCAAGTATGTTAAGAATGACAAAATGCGCAAAAATGCAAACATGCACATTTACTCGATGAATGAACTGGGAAACTTGATGCTTCCCTCAGTGCACTCACCTTGTAATGTATATAAAGATGCATTGAGAAATTAATGACTATAAATTAACATGATCTGAATTACTTATTCTATGCCAGAAAATTATATTTTAGACTAATACTAATATATAATTAGAATAGAAAAATAGAACAAAAAAAGGAAACATTTGATAGCTAATTCAAAATTAAAGGTTAATGATAAAAGAAAGAGAACAGAAACAAAAAGAACTAAAAGAAGAAAATGCATTATAAATTGGAAGAAAATTGTAAAAAGAGAATTGTTGTAGAGTCGAGATCGGAGGAAAAGTTACATATAAAGTATATGCGATTTATAAAGATAGATTGTCGAGAGGGATATATTGGATAATTAGCCTCAGAAAGACCCCATCGAGCGCGTTCCCTGCAATTCAGCAGGAAGTGAGTTCCACACACGAACTGTTCGAACGAAGAATGAGCTCTCAAGAAAGGAGTGTCTGTGTCGAGGTATCAAAATGTTCACATTTATAGAAGATTGCATGAATACAAGCTCACTATACAAGTAGGTGGGATTTTTTGAATAAATAAGTTTATGGAGGAATATTAGAGCCTTGCGAACCAAATGAACATTCAGAGAACAGCCAAGTAGAGCGTGCCGATGTGGAGAAACATGGTCAAAGCGATGCAAACCGAAAACAAATCGCGTACAGTCGTTGAAAGCAACATTGATCTTTCTTCGACAGACTGCGTCTAAATGAGGAAAAATTACGCTGCCACTGGTAAAATAAGGCATGAGTAGGGTTTTGACAAGCTGCAAGCGTAACGGCCTTGAGAGAATACTACCCGATAGCCATAGTCTGCGGAGACCTGCATAAATACGACGAACGACATTATTGATATGGCTACAACACGTCATCGAGGCATTGAAATGAACTCCCAGGTTCCTCACTGAATCAGTATATCGCAAAATCTTCGAATCTAAAAAGACTGGAGGAAGATCATTAGCATCCATAGTCCCTTTAAATATCGTGATCGATTGGGATTTATCAGGATTAAGTACCAAATGATTCTCCACGGCACAATTTGAAACCCTCACTAAATCTGTATTGACGCGGTCTGCACAATCGTCCATAAGGCCTATTGGGCGTGCCAAATATAGCTGAACATCATCCCCATACAAGTGAATACAGCAATCCTCAATAACATCAGGGAGGTCACTAATGTAAGTACAAAACAATACTGGACCAACTATGGATCCCTGGGGGACGCCACATGTTAACGACAGCGGATTAGATATAGAGCCGCCGACTTTGACCTGTTGGGATCTATCAGACAGGAAAGAATAAATTAAGCCAAGGGCAGACGAAGAAAAACTCAACTTATCTCACAACTTAGACAGCAACTTAGCATGGCTAACGCTATCAAAAGCCTTGGAGAAGTCCAGGAAGGCCAACAGGCACAATTTATTATCGTCCAAAGCCCTGCGAATATCAGTCGATACCTTTAGGAGAGCAGTATCACAACTATGGGCGGCGCGAAAACCTGATTGACAGCTGGTAAAGTAATTATTACTCTGAAGATATTCGATTATCTGAAGGGACATGATTTTTTTTCAAAAACCTTAGAAAGGAAGCATAATAGACTAACCGGCCTGAAGTCATTTAAATCGGCAGGGGAACTTTTCTTAGCAATCGGAATCACAGTAGCGATTTTCCAGATAGAGGAAAACTCAGAAGTGGTAAGACAAGTGTTAAATAGATGTAAGAGCGGAGTGAGAATCCAGGGCAGAATGTATTTTATGAATTTGGGGGGGATTTTATCCGGTCCCATGGCATGCGATTTAATGGAAAGAAAAGCCTTCATAATCTCGTCAGCACCAACACAGTTAAAGCTGAAGCCATCTGACCTTGTCTAAAGACTGCCAGGTGTATAATAGACTGATGAAATCTGAGCGTTAGAGGACTGCGATGAAGTGAAATGAGTATTTACTGCATCTGGATTAACATCGCATTCAGCATATATATAGCTTTTTGGGTATGAGATCCACATTAAACTTTGAATGGAAGTAATGACGTTTAGCAGCTCGAATCCTTGAGTTCACTTTGTTTCGCATAGATTTATAGCGTCTGTGATTATCATAAGTTCTGAGACGTAAGTATTTATTATAAAGGAAATTTCGTGGGCAGCCAAGATGTTTAGTAGTACGAATGCGCACCGGTGCATATTTGTCAAGTAAATCGACGATGACTGAATTAAAAGAGCATAATTTGTCATTAATCGTAGGCTGGAGAAGAAAATCATCCCAAGATAAAAATGAGCATTCCTGTTGCAAAGCATCCACATTAATGTTATCGAGGTCACGATAGGCAAAAGTCTTGGTAGCTCTCCTTGCGCAATGCGAAAATTCGTAACTGATAAAAAGCATATCGTGATCGAGTATTGATGGAGGGGTAATCTGTTGATGCAAAAGAACCGATTTACTATCCGAAACGAGGAACAAGTCAAGCAAAGAAGGGTTAGAAGTATTAAAGTCGGTGGGTAAACAATTAACAGTGCTCAGAAATAATGATTGCATCAAGCTCTTGAAAATCACCGCCCGCGGATTAGTTAAAAGGAGATTGACATTAAAGTCAATACCTATAATCACATTTGCATAAGTGCTTGTTAGGTGCGAAATGATTTCTTCAAACTCTGAGGTGGATTCAATACTAAAACAATCGGGTGGACAGTATACAGCTGACAAAATACACTTATCATTTAGACTACTCACTTCAACACAAATAAACTCCAAATTGCAAGTGTGAGATCTATAAATTACTCTCGACTTTAGTTCCTCACTAACATATATAACAACGCCGCCTTCCATCCTCAAATCTCTATCGTTACGATAAGACCTATATCCGGGGAAGGAGACCAAAGAAGATGGAATAGACGAGTGAAACCAGGATTCACTGACTAAAATCGCATGAATGTCGTAACCTACAAAAATCTCACGAAACTCGTCAATTTTGGGCTTAAGGCTTCTGGCATTAAAATGAACAACATTCAGGCCTCGAGCACGTTGGGATAGAACATTCAGAAGACGAGAAGTGGAAATAAGAGAATATCCATTTACATAAAAAGTAAAATAAAGAGAAAAAACCTCTACGCCACAGGAATTGAATCTTATCATAGATAGTATAAATTGCATGAGTACATTTTTAATTACAGTGCCTAGCATCATAGATATATATCCAATTTAACAAGTTTGGGCTCCCGAATTGGTATTCTCGATCACACAAATATCAGCCAGTTGCGCTAAGTCAGTTATTCGTAGCGCTGGACCATCTTTTGCTCTCTTCACAAATATTACACCATCTCTGGAGAATGCAGAATTCAGAAGATTGATGTAGCGCAGGCGTAGTGCTTCACGAAGTATGGCATGGTCTTGGGGTATGAGACTTTCATGAATGTACACAGCGCTGTCAGAAGTGAAGCCATCGATGCGGTTTAACTTGAGGGTACCATGCTTATTAAGCGCTTTAAAGAATGAGCTCCGTTCGGCGTGACAAGAGAATTTAGCAATGATAGGAATGTCATGTTTATTAGCACTACTAGAGCTTTGGGCGTGTGACGGTCGACGCTTGTTGTTGATACGAAAAGCATCAGCATATGCCGATAAGTCATGCTTAATAACATTGCAGATACATATGAGAATTTTAAGAGGATCTTCACTCTCACATTTAGGTATACCTCTGATGACGATATCGCAGAGTCGCTGGGATCGATGATCGCAAAGAGCTCCAGATTTTTGGACTGGCGGCGAAATATCTTGCTGAATTTTACTTACGGATTTTTCCAAAACATATAGCCGAGAATTATATGGTTTCAACATATTATCGAGCTGGGAAAAAATGCGTGCTTCGCATTTTTTTATAAGAGTATCAATTTTGGGGAGAATCTTTGCCTCCAGGCTGGCCATCAGCTCCTCTATATTGGTGTCAATTGAGCTCGTGCTGCCATGAGTAATCTTCGCTGTTCCTCTGGTGTTACGATTTGTAGGACCAGCTTGGAAGGGGGCATCAGCATTTCCCCTAACTTTGCTCTCTTTTGTGATTTTAACGCCTAACCTACCTGAGTACAATGCATACCCGTGCAAATATGTACTCCCGATAACAAAAATATTCCATTTCATTTCCTGTCAAACAAAGTGTACAATTTGTACAGTTTGTTTTGCTCACATACAACAATGCTTATGCTCGGCCTTTTTGCCCACCAGCGATAAGAAATACAATATTTCTTAGTAGAGGATATTTCCTCCCGACATTTCGAAATCGCTCGATCAGCGAAAAGCGTAGAAAACGGCGTTGGCAGCGAGGAATATGTGTGGCGGCTGAACAAGATCGTCCTTTCTAAAGTTTGCTTAATTTCTGCGCCCATCAAGGAATCCATTCCTAAATCTGCAAGAGAGGCAGAATCTTGGATATTCTTAGTGTCTCTAAGACCAAGAATATTAGCGACACAACTTAATAAGCTTGCTCCAGATGATGAATCAGCTTTTCTCTTTTCAGCGACTACCATTGATGTTAGAACAGGGTGCGGTTGCTGTAGGAACATGTCTAAAGTTTTCAAGCACGACGACATTCTCTGAGGTAGAGTTCCTCCAATGACAGTATCATTATCACCCAAATTTTCAATAACTAAACCGGTATCACCAATGGCTCCCCATTGAATTGCCGTTCCTGGGAAACCAGACGCTTGTCTATTTTCACATATTCTTTCCATAGCTGAGTTTGCAAGACCATAATTTGTCTGTCCAATATTACCACGACCGCAAGATACACTAGAGAAGCATATGAAATAATCAAGCTCTGGACACATATTTCTTGATAAGGCATCGAGGTGTTTAGTTCCATCTATTTTGGGAGTGCAAACAGTTTGGAAATCTTTTCAGTTTGATATTCTAATAAACCGTCTCTTAGAACTGCAGCCAAATTGAATATTCCACCAACCAAACCATAGTTATTTGCATTCTGTATGAGTTTTTGACAACCAACTTTAGTTGTTACATCATTTGTGTCTATAATAACTTTAATACCTCGTTCTTCCCACCTGCGGACCATTAAGGATTGATAACCTGTCTAAATTCCACTTCTGCTCGTTAAAACAATATTCTTAGCTCCTCGGGCCACAAGCCAATTCGTAATTTCCAAACTAAATCCTCCAAGACCACCAACAATGATGTAGGTTTTTTCTGGATGCATATATGTTCTTGGTATTGCACCCACTAGTTTTGCCGATGGTTTTACTATTTTCCAATATGTTTTCCAGATGCCATAAATCTGAATGCCTGTTCGACTTTCTGATCATTGAAAACAGATGTTGGAAGGGGACGAACTGCTCCATTTTTAATACCTTCTTCTACAAGAAGTGAAGTTCCGGTTTGTTGTGCAAAAATTTGCTGTTGCTGCTGTTTCTGAGTGAAATTCTTTAGCATTTGGCTGAGACTTGAAGTGCTTTGAATCTGTTTATGAGGCTGATTCAGTATTTGAGGGCTAATGTGTTTCGGAGTAGATGCAGATGAGACAACATTTTATTGTTGCGTTTGTTGAATCTGTTGCTGACTAGACTGGTTGATAATAATGATATTTTGATTTTGTTGTGTTTGTTGGCTTTGTAAAATTTGCTGCTGCTGTTGAGGATTCAATTCATTCTGGAATTGCCCTGGCGATTTATTTGCTGTTTGTGACGCAGCGCTTATCTGTGAATAAAAAAAAATTTAATCGGGTTTACAAAATGAAATAAAATGATATATGTATTTTAATTTATTACCTTCTATGCTCTCCTAAGTCCATGAAATTGGTGGAAACATTGGCGTTGCTACAACAGCGATAAGCGTCATTCTGCCATGGCGAAACGATTCCAAACTGCCGTCGATTGGAGTTTTTCTGCAGAGAAGTGGGAATAAAAAACTGAAAATCTTTACAATTTAATATAAAATATTTACAATTTTTATTAAAAACTACTTACCACTTCTGAACTTGCGATGCCTACATTTTATGGAGAGTAAAGGGCGATTCTAAATCAAATCATAAATACAAGAGTAAAAACCAACCGCCTCGTCCAGGGTTTTGAAACCGAGACCTTCCCATTGTATTATTCTTCTCCACTGTCCTATTCGACGTCATCCAAATTTTCTCCCACCTGAAAAGTTTTACAATTAAAGAAACAAATTGAAAAAGTAACAGCAAAAAAATTTGGCAACGGAGTCAAACAGACTTTTCTACCGTACTAAATTTTTTATTCAAAGTATAAGGATATGTAAAAGTAAAAACAAATTCCTTACCGCAAGTTGGCCTGCCCTCATTTTATAGGGATTGTACACAATCCCTGCAGCTTTCAAAAACTCTATTGAAGGATCCAGTCCATTTCTCTTGCAAAAATTAATAAATGTAAATTTGAAAAGGTAGCCCAAAAAGAAGTCTTTCTTGCGGTTATATATAGGCAGTCGGCATTTGATGTGCCTCCAGAGACCCTCAATCTGGTTGGTGTGTGCTCCCGTTTCTGGGTCCTTATAATTAACCGAATGGTTAACGGTAAAGTGTTGGAACATCGTTTTGTCCAACTCTTGATAGGCCTTCCAACAATCACTAATGATTGTTGTACCTGGAAGAATCCAGGCTTCAATCAGTGGCTTAAGAGTGGCCGCATCACGATGTTCCACGGGCACCAAAAAGAAATCTCCAGTTTCCCTACAGACGCCACCAAACACCTACTACCCTTCAACAATATGACCCTTGTTGAACTTCCTCTTCCCAAACTTAGACTCATCAATTTCGACAGTCTTGTTCTGTCCCCCTGTAACAAATGCATATTAACACTCTCCCCAAAAAGGTAGAAAATCAAATTAAATTACCAATAGGCTTTCCTTCCCGCAAGCAATAGTCCATTGCAACTTCTCTGCAAAAAGAGTTCCAATCCACGGCAGTTCTCTCGCATATCCTTACATGAATTTGGATCACCTTCAACTCACCGTTCTGGCACCATAGATTGACAAATATCATTATCTGGAAAATGAAAAAAAAAACTCAGTGAGAGCTCAACGAAAGCTTTAACAATTAAATCATCTTACCTGCTCAATGGTTAGCCTGGATTTGCCGAGGAAGGTGTTCGTGCGCATACTCTGACGCTTATCGCATGTAGATTTTTTTGCTTTCTTTTAATAATTTTATTATAGCAACGCCAATAGAACCCATCCTCATAGTTATGGCCTGAGTCTTTCACCAATTTGGGAGTACCGCCACAATCTGGGCATTTCAGCTCCCCTTCTGTGGCGAATACTCCCAATTCCTGCAGTTTTTCAATAGCTTTTGTTTGGTCCATACAAAGGACTACAATGTCTTTTATATTAATAACCGACATATTGACCTATGGAGTTGACAAATAATGAATCTACCCATATTTTAATATCACTTACTTAAAATTTACATTAAGTTTATATATCGAAAAATAATTGAATTTTCGAGGGAAGATCCTTTCAGTATGCGAAACATTTCAGCATCTCTTTAATTCGACTTAGTACACCTATGTGCTATCTGCAGCCGTTAAGAAGTTATTAGCTGTTAACTTCTTCTCAAACCTATTTTCAAACCAATTCTCAACTATAATAATATATTAAAAGAGTCTGTTAATAGATTTAAAGTATTTTTAATATTAATACTGATTATTCTCTTCTATACAAGAATAATAGTCTTACCTGATAATTATGAAAAACAAACCACTTAAACTCACTGTACTGAAAACTTATAAAACGCTTTAGATGTATCTAAAAAAAATATTTCAATAACACACCGATTGAATTTGCCAACATAAATCAAGCAAGAAATCGCGAGAGAGATTATAACGGATAACCTCAGCCTCAACGTTGACAGTTCTGTAGAATATATGAGATTAGGTTATCTAGAACACAATGGCAAAGTTGGTGAGGCCGGCCTGGTTGAGGTTGAACTCTAGTAGGTGGGTGGTCTACTTTATTCGTCAAATTAAGCAGTTTGGCCAGATATATAATATAAATTGAAGGAAGATTATTAGAATTGTATTCCATATTCCACTAACTCCACTTTTTTACACTTCGAAAAAAGAGAGCAGCGGCACAGTATATTCTGCAGCGGGCCGGTCAGCAGGCGCAAATAATAATAATAATAATGATATTTTGATTTTGTTGTGTTTATTGGCTTTGTAAAATTTGCTGCTGCTGTTGAGGATTCAATTCATTCTGGAATTGCCCTGGCGATTTATTTGCTTTTTGTGACGCAGCGCTTATCTGTGAATAAAAAAAAATTAATCGGGTTTACAAAATGAAATAAAATGATATATGTATTTTAATTTATTACCTTCTATGCTCTCCTTAGTCCATGAAATTGGTGGAAACATCGGCGTTGCTACAACAGCGATAAGCGTCATTTTGCCATGGCGAAACGATTCCAAACTGCCGTCGATTGGAGTTTTTCTGCAGAGAAGTGGGAATAAAAAACTGAAAATCTTTACAATTTAATATAAAATATTTACAATTTTTATTAAAAACTACTTACCACTTCTGAACTTGCGATGCCTACATTTTATGGAGAGTAAAGGGCGATTCTAAATCAAATCATAAATACAAGAGTAAAAACCAACCGCCTCGTCCAGGGTTTTGAAACCGAGACCTTCCCATTGTATTATCCTTCTCCACTGTCCTATTCGACGTCATCCAAATTTTCTCCCACCTGAAAAGTTTTACAATTAAAGAAACAAATTGAAAAAGTAACAGCAAAAAAATTTGGCAACGGAGTCAAACAGACTTTTCTACCGTACTAAATTTTTTATTCAAAGTATAAGGATATGTAAAAGTAAAAACAAATTCCTTACCGCAAGTTGGACTGCCCTCATTTTGTAGGGATTGTACACAATCCCTGCAGCTTTCAAAAACTCTATTGTAGGATCCAGTCCATTTCTCTTGCAAAAATTAATAAATGTAAATTTGAAAAGGTAGCCCAAAAAGAAGTCTTTCTTGCGGTTATATATAGGCAGTCGGCATTTGATGTGCCTCCAGAGACCCTCAATCTGGTTGGTGTGTGCTCCCGTTTCTGGGTCCTTATAATTAACCGAATGGTTAACCGTAAAGTGTTGGAATATCGTTTTGTCCAACTCTTGATAGGCCTTCCAACAATCACTAATGATTGTTGTACCTGGAAGAATCCAGGCTTCAATCAGAGGCTTAAGAGTGGCCGCATCACGATGTTCCACGGGCACCAAAAAGAAATCTCCAGTTTCCCTACAGACGCCACCAAACACCTACTACCCTTCAACAATATGACCCTTGTTGAACTTCCTCTTCCCAAACTTAGACTCATCAATTTCGACAGTCTTGTTCTGTCCCCCTGTAACAAATTCATATTAACACTCTCCCCAAAAAGGTAGAAAATCAAATTAAATTACCAATAGGCTTTCCTTCCCGCAAGCAATAGTCCATTGCAACTTCTCTGCAAAAAGAGTTCCAATCCACGGCAGTTCTCTCGCATATCCTTACATGAATTTGGATCACCTTCAACTCAACGTTCTGGCACCATAGATTGACAAATATCATTATCTGGAAAATGAAAAAAAAAACTCAGTGAGAGCTCAACGAAAGCTTTAACAATTAAATCATCTTACCTGCTCAATGGTTAGCCTGGATTTGCCGAGGAAGGTGTTCGTGCGCATACTCTGACGGTTATCGCATGTAGATTTTTTTGCTTTCTTTTAATAATTTTATTACAGCAATGCCAATAGAACCCATCCTCATAGTTATGGCCTGCGTCTTTCACCAATTTGGGAGTACCGCCACAATCTGGGCATTTCAGCTCCCCTTCTGTGGCGAATACTCCTAATTCCTGCAGTTTTTCAATAGCTTTTGTTTGGTCCATATAAAGGACTACAATGTCTTTTATATTAATAACCGACATATTGACCTATGGAGTTGACAAATAATGAATCTACCCATATTTTAATATCACTTACTTAAAATTTACATTAAGTTTATATATCGAAAAATAATTGAATTTTCGAGGGAAGATCCTTTCAGTATGCGAAACATTTCAGCATCTCTTTAATTCGACTTAGTACACCTATGTGCTATCTGCAGCCGTTAAGAAGTTATTAGCTGTTAACTTCTTCTCAAACCTATTTTCAAACCAATTCTCAACTATAATAATATATTAAAAGAGTCTGTTAATAGATTTAAAGTATTTTAATATTAATACTGATTATTCTCTTCTATACAAGAATAATAGTCTTACCTGATAATTTTGAAAAACAAACCACTTAAACTCACTGTACTGAAAACTTATAAAACGCTTTAGATGTATCTAAAAAAAATATTTCAATAACACACCGATTGAATTTGCCAACATAAATCAAGCAAGAAATCGCGAGAGAGATTATAACGGATAACCTCAGCCTCAACGTTGACAGTTCTGTAGAATATATGAGATTAGGTTATCTAGAACACAATGGCAAAGTTGGTGAGGCCGGCCTGGTTGAGGTTGAACTCTAGTAGGTGGGTGGTCTACTTTATTCGTCAAATTAAGCAGTTTGGCCAGATATATAATATAAATTGAAGGAAGATTATTAGAATTGTATTCCATATTCCACTAACTCCACTTTTTTACACTTCGAAAAAAGAGAGCAGCGGCACAGTATATTCTGCAGCGGGCCGGTCAGCAGGCGCAAATAATAATAATAATAATGATATTTTGATTTTGTTGTGTTTGTTGGTTTTGTAAAATTTGCTGCTGCTGTTGAGGATTCAATTCATTCTGGAATTACCCTGGCGATTTATTTGCTGTTTGTGACGCAGCGCTTATCTGTGAATAAAAAAAAATTTAATCGGGTTTACAAAATGAAATAAAATGATATATGTATTTTAATTTATTACCTTCTATGCTCTCCTAAGTCCATGAAATTGGTGTTAACATTGGCGTTGCTATAACAGCGATAAGCGTCATTCTGCCATGGCGAAACGATTCCAAACTGCCGTCGATTGGAGTTTTTCTGCAGAGAAGTGGGAATAAAAAACTGAAAATCTTTACAATTTAATATAAAATATTTACAATTTTTATTAAAAACTACTTACCATATCTGAACTTGCGATGCCTACATTTTATGGAGAGTAAAGGGCGATTCTAAATCAAATCATAAATACAAGAGTAAAAACCAACCGCCTCGTCCAGGGTTTTGAAACCGAGACCTTCCCATTGTATTATTCTTCTCCACAGTCCTATTCGACGTCATCCAAATTTTCTCCCACCTGAAAAGTTTTACAATTAAAGAAACAAATTGAAAAAGTAACAGCAAAAAAATTTGGCAACGGAGTCAAACAGACTTTTCTACCGTACTAAATTTTTTATTCAAAGTATAAGGATATGTAAAAGTAAACACAAATTCCTTACCGCAAGTTGGACTGCCCTCATTTTGTAGGGATTGTACACAATCCCTGCAGCTTTCAAAAACTCTATTGTAGGATCCAGTCCATTTCTCTTGCAAAAATTAATAAATGTAAATTTGAAAAGGTAGCCCAAAAAGAAGTCTTTCTTGCGGTTATATATAGGCAGTCGGCATTTGATGTGCCTCCAGAGACCCTCAATCTGGTTGGTGTGTGCTCCCGTTTCTGGGTCCTTATAATTAACCGAATGGTTAACCGTAAAGTGTTGGAATATCGTTTTGTCCAACTCTTGATAGGCCTTCCAACAATCACTAATGATTGTTGTACCTGGAAGAATCCAGGCTTCAATCAGAGGCTTAAGAGTGGCCGCATCACGATGTTCCACGGGCACCAAAAAGAAATCTCCAGTTTCCCTACAGACGCCACCAAACACCTACTACCCTTCAACAATATGACCCTTGTTGAACTTCCTCTTCCCAAACTTAGACTCATCAATTTCGACAGTCTTGTTCTGTCCCCCTGTAACAAATGCATATTAACACTCTCCCCAAAAAGGTAGAAAATCAAATTAAATTACCAATAGGCTTTCCTTCCCGCAAGCAATAGTCCATTGCAACTTCTCTGCAAAAAGAGTTCCAATCCACGGCAGTTCTCTCGCATATCCTTACATGAATTTGGATCACCTTCAACTCAACGTTCTGGCACCATAGATTGACAAATATCATTATCTGGAAAATGAAAAAAAAAAACTCAGTGAGAGCTCAACGAAAGCTTTAACAATTAAATCATCTTACCTGCTCAATGGTTAGCCTGGATTTGCCGAGGAAGGTGTTCGTGCGCATACTCTGACGCTTATCGCATGTAGATTTTTTTGCTTTCTTTTAATAATTTTATTACAGCAATGCCAATAGAACCCATCCTCATAGTTATGGCCTGCGTCTTTCACCAATTTGGGAGTACCGCCACAATCTGGGCATTTCAGTTCCCCTTCTGTGGCGAATACTCCTAATTCCTGCAGTTTTTCAATAGCTTTTGTTTGGTCCATATAAAGGACTACAATGTCTTTTATATTAATAACCGACATATTGACCTATGGAGTTGACAAATAATGAATCTACCCATATTTTAATATCACTTACTTAAAATTTACATTAAGTTTATATATCGAAAAATAATTGAATTTTCGAGGGAAGATCCTTTCAGTATGCGAAACATTTCAGCATCTCTTTAATTCGACTTAGTACACCTATGTGCTATCTGCAGCCGTTAAGAAGTTATTAGCTGTTAACTTCTTCTCAAACCTATTTTCAAACCAATTCTCAACTATAATAATATATTAAAAGAGTCTGTTAATAGATTTAAAGTATTTTAATATTAATACTGATTATTCTCTTCTATACAAGAATAATAGTCTTACCTGATAATTTTGAAAAACAAACCACTTAAACTCACTGTACTGAAAACTTATAAAACGCTTTAGATGTATCTAAAAAAAATATTTCAATAACACACCGATTGAATTTGCCAACATAAATCAAGCAAGAAATCGCGAGAGAGATTATAACGGATAACCTCAGCCTCAACGTTGACAGTTCTGTAGAATATATGAGATTAGGTTATCTAGAACACAATGGCAAAGTTGGTGAGGCCGGCCTGGTTGAGGTTGAACTCTAGTAGGTGGGTGGTCTACTTTATTCGTCAAATTAAGCAGTTTGGCCAGATATATAATATAAATTGAAGGAAGATTATTAGAATTGTATTCCATATTCCACTAACTCCACTTTTTTACACTTCGAAAAAAGAGAGCAGCGGCACAGTATATTCTGCAGCGGGCCGGTCAGCAGGCGCAAATAATAATAATAATAATGATATTTTGATTTTGTTGTGTTTGTTGGTTTTGTAAAATTTGCTGCTGCTGTTGAGGATTCAATTCATTCTGGAATTACCCTGGCGATTTATTTGCTGTTTGTGACGCAGCGCTTATCTGTGAATAAAAAAAAATTTAATCGGGTTTACAAAATGAAATAAAATGATATATGTATTTTAATTTATTACCTTCTATGCTCTCCTAAGTCCATGAAATTGGTGGAAACATTGGCGTTGCTATAACAGCGATAAGCGTCATTCTGCCATGGCGAAACGATTCCAAACTGCCGTCGATTGGAGTTTTTCTGCAGAGAAGTGGGAATAAAAAACTGAAAATCTTTACAATTTAATATAAAATATTTACAATTTTTATTAAAAACTACTTACCACATCTGAACTTGCGATGCCTACATTTTATGGAGAGTAAAGGGCGATTCTAAATCAAATCATAAATACAAGAGTAAAAACCAACCGCCTCGTCCAGGGTTTTGAAACCGAGACCTTCCCATTGTATTATTCTTCTCCACTGTCCTATTCGACGTCATCCAAATTTTCTCCCACCTGAAAAGTTTTACAATTAAGGAAACAAATTGAAAAAGTAACAGCAAAAAAATTTGGCAACGGAGTCAAACAGACTTTTCTACCGTACTAAATTTTTTATTCAAAGTATAAGGATATGTAAAAGTAAAAACAAATTCCTTACCGCAAGTTGGACTGCCCTCATTTTGTAGGGATTGTACACAATCCCTGCAGCTTTCAAAAACTCTATTGTAGGATCCAGTCCATTTCTCTTGCAAAAATTAATAAATGTAAATTTGAAAAGGTAGCCCAAAAAGAAGTCTTTCTTGCGGTTATATATAGGCAGTCGGCATTTGATGTGCCTCCAGAGACCCTCAATCTGGTTGGTGTGTGCTCCCGTTTCTGGGTCCTTATAATTAACCGAATGGTTAACCGTAAAATGTTGGAACATCGTTTTGTCCAACTCTTGATAGGCCTTCCAACAATCACTAATGATTGTTGTGCCTGGAAGAATCCAGGCTTCAATCAGAGGCTTAAGAGTGGCCGTATCACGAGTTTCCACGGGCACCAAAAAGAAATCTCCAGTTTCCCTACAGACGCCACCAAACACCTACTACCCTTCAACAATATGACCCTTGTTGAACTTCCTCTTCCCAAACTTAGACTCATCAATTTCGACAGTCTTGTTCTGTCCCCCTGTAACAAATGCATATTAACACTCTCCCCAAAAAGGTAGAAAATCAAATTAAATTACCAATAGGCTTTCCTTCCCGCAAGCAATAGTCCATTGCAACTTCTCTGCAAAAAGAGTTCCAATCCACGGCAGTTCTCTCGCATATCCTTACATGAATTTGGATCACCTTCAACTCAACGTTCTGGCACCATAGATTGACAAATATCATTATCTGGAAAATGAAAAAAAAAAACTCAGTGAGAGCTCAACGAAAGCTTTAACAATTAAATCATCTTACCTGCTCAATGGTTAGCCTGGATTTGCCGAGGAAGGTGTTCGTGCGCATACTCTGACGCTTATCGCATGTAGATTTTTTTGCTTTCTTTTAATAATTTTATTACAGCAATGCCAATAGAACCCATCCTCATAGTTATGGCCTGCGTCTTTCACCAATTTGGGAGTACCGCCACAATCTGGGCATTTCAGCTCCCCTTCTGTGGCGAATACTCCTAATTCCTGCAGTTTTTCAATAGCTTTTGTTTGGTCCATATAAAGGACTACAATGTCTTTTATATTAATAACCGACATATTGACCTATGGAGTTGACAAATAATGAATCTACCCATATTTTAATATCACTTACTTAAAATTTACATTAAGTTTATATATCGAAAAATAATTGAATTTTCGAGGGAAGATCCTTTCAGTATGCGAAACATTTCAGCATCTCTTTAATTCGACTTAGTACACCTATGTGCTATCTGCAGCCGTTAAGAAGTTATTAGCTGTTAACTTCTTCTCAAACCTATTTTCAAACCAATTCTCAACTATAATAATATATTAAAAGAGTCTGTTAATAGATTTAAAGTATTTTAATATTAATACTGATTATTCTCTTCTATACAAGAATAATAGTCTTACCTGATAATTTTGAAAAACAAACCACTTAAACTCACTGTACTGAAAACTTATAAAACGCTTTAGATGTATCTAAAAAAAATATTTCAATAACACACCGATTGAATTTGCCAACATAAATCAAGCAAGAAATCGCGAGAGAGATTATAACGGATAACCTCAGCCTCAACGTTGACAGTTCTGTAGAATATATGAGATTAGGTTATCTAGAACACAATGGCAAAGTTGGTGAGGCCGGCCTGGTTGAGGTTGAACTCTAGTAGGTGGGTGGTCTACTTTATTCGTCAAATTAAGCAGTTTGGCCAGATATATAATATAAATTGAAGGAAGATTATTAGAATTGTATTCCATATTCCACTAACTCCACTTTTTTACACTTCGAAAAAAGAGAGCAGCGGCACAGTATATTCTGCAGCGGGCCGGTCAGCAGGCGCAAATAATAATAATAATAATGATATTTTGATTTTGTTGTGTTTGTTGGTTTTGTAAAATTTGCTGCTGCTGTTGAGGATTCAATTCATTCTGGAATTACCCTGGCGATTTATTTGCTGTTTGTGACGCAGCGCTTATCTGTGAATAAAAAAAAATTTAATCGGGTTTACAAAATGAAATAAAATGATATATGTATTTTAATTTATTACCTTCTATGCTCTCCTAAGTCCATGAAATTGGTGGAAACATTGGCGTTGCTATAACAGCGATAAGCGTCATTCTGCCATGGCGAAACGATTCCAAACTGCCGTCGATTGGAGTTTTTCTGCAGAGAAGTGGGAATAAAAAACTGAAAATCTTTACAATTTAATATAAAATATTTACAATTTTTATTAAAAACTACTTACCACATCTGAACTTGCGATGCCTACATTTTATGGAGAGTAAAGGGCGATTCTAAATCAAATCATAAATACAAGAGTAAAAACCAACCGCCTCGTCCAGGGTTTTGAAACCGAGACCTTCCCATTGTATTATTCTTCTCCACTGTCCTATTCGACGTCATCCAAATTTTCTCCCACCTGAAAAGTTTTACAATTAAGGAAACAAATTGAAAAAGTAACAGCAAAAAAATTTGGCAACGGAGTCAAACAGACTTTTCTACCGTACTAAATTTTTTATTCAAAGTATAAGGATATGTAAAAGTAAAAACAAATTCCTTACCGCAAGTTGGACTGCCCTCATTTTGTAGGGATTGTACACAATCCCTGCAGCTTTCAAAAACTCTATTGTAGGATCCAGTCCATTTCTCTTGCAAAAATTAATAAATGTAAATTTGAAAAGGTAGCCCAAAAAGAAGTCTTTCTTGCGGTTATATATAGGCAGTCGGCATTTGATGTGCCTCCAGAGACCCTCAATCTGGTTGGTGTGTGCTCCCGTTTCTGGGTCCTTATAATTAACCGAATGGTTAACCGTAAAATGTTGGAACATCGTTTTGTCCAACTCTTGATAGGCCTTCCAACAATCACTAATGATTGTTGTGCCTGGAAGAATCCAGGCTTCAATCAGAGGCTTAAGAGTGGCCGTATCACGAGTTTCCACGGGCACCAAAAAGAAATCTCCAGTTTCCCTACAGACGCCACCAAACACCTACTACCCTTCAACAATATGACCCTTGTTGAACTTCCTCTTCCCAAACTTAGACTCATCAATTTCGACAGTCTTGTTCTGTCCCCCTGTAACAAATGCATATTAACACTCTCCCCAAAAAGGTAGAAAATCAAATTAAATTACCAATAGGCTTTCCTTCCCGCAAGCAATAGTCCATTGCAACTTCTCTGCAAAAAGAGTTCCAATCCACGGCAGTTCTCTCGCATATCCTTACATGAATTTGGATCACCTTCAACTCAACGTTCTGGCACCATAGATTGACAAATATCATTATCTGGAAAATGAAAAAAAAAAACTCAGTGAGAGCTCAACGAAAGCTTTAACAATTAAATCATCTTACCTGCTCATTGGTTAGCCTGGATTTGCCGAGGAAGGTGTTCGTGCGCATACTCTGACGCTTATCGCATGTAGATTTTTTTGCTTTCTTTTAATAATTTTATTATAGCAACGCCAATAGAACCCATCCTCATAGTTATGGCCTGAGTCTTTCACCAATTTGGGAGTACCGCCACAATCTGGGCATTTCAGCTCCCCTTCTGTGGCGAATACTCCCAATTCCTGCAGTTTTTCAATAGCTTTTGTTTGGTCCATACAAAGGACTACAATGTCTTTTATATTAATAACCGACATATTGACCTATGGAGTTGACAAATAATGAATCTACCCATATTTTAATATCACTTACTTAAAATTTACATTAAGTTTATATATCGAAAAATAATTGAATTTTCGAGGGAAGATCCTTTCAGTATGCGAAACATTTCAGCATCTCTTTAATTCGACTTAGTACACCTACGTGCTATCTGCAGCCGTTAAGAAGTTATTAGCTGTTAACTTCTTCTCAAACCTATTTTCAAACCAATTCTCAACTATAATAATATATTAAAAGAGTCTGTTAATAGATTTAAAGTATTTTTAATATTAATACTGATTATTCTCTTCTATACAAGAATAATAGTCTTACCTGATAATTATGAAAAACAAACCACTTAAACTCACTGTACTGAAAACTTATAAAACGCTTTAGATGTATCTAAAAAAAATATTTCAATAACACACCGATTGAATTTGCCAACATAAATCAAGCAAGAAATCGCGAGAGAGATTATAACGGATAACCTCAGCCTCAACGTTGACAGTTCTGTAGAATATATGAGATTAGGTTATCTAGAACACAATGGCAAAGTTGGTGAGGCCGGCCTGGTTGAGGTTGAACTCTAGTAGGTGGGTGGTCTACTTTATTCGTCAAATTAAGCAGTTTGGCCAGATATATAATATAAATTGAAGGAAGATTATTAGAATTGTATTCCATATTCCACTAACTCCACTTTTTTACACTTCGAAAAAAGAGAGCAGCGGCACAGTATATTCTGCAGCGGGCCGGTCAGCAGGCGCAAATAATAATAATAATAATGATATTTTGATTTTGTTGTGTTTATTGGCTTTGTAAAATTTGCTGCTGCTGTTGAGGATTCAATTCATTCTGGAATTGCCCTGGCGATTTATTTGCTTTTTGTGACGCAGCGCTTATCTGTGAATAAAAAAAAATTAATCGGGTTTACAAAATGAAATAAAATGATATATGTATTTTAATTTATTACCTTCTATGCTCTCCTTAGTCCATGAAATTGGTGGAAACATCGGCGTTGCTACAACAGCGATAAGCGTCATTTTGCCATGGCGAAACGATTCCAAACTGCCGTCGATTGGAGTTTTTCTGCAGAGAAGTGGGAATAAAAAACTGAAAATCTTTACAATTTAATATAAAATATTTACAATTTTTATTAAAAACTACTTACCACATCTGAACTTGCGATGCCTACATTTTATGGAGAGTAAAGGGCGATTCTAAATCAAATCATAAATACAAGAGTAAAAACCAACCGCCTCGTCCAGGGTTTTGAAACCGAGACCTTCCCATTGTATTATTCTTCTCCACAGTCCTATTCGACGTCATCCAAATTTTCTCCCACCTGAAAAGTTTTACAATTAAAGAAACAAATTGAAAAAGTAACAGCAAAAAAATTTGGCAACGGAGTCAAACAGACTTTTCTACCGTACTAAATTTTTTATTCAAAGTATAAGGATATGTAAAAGTAAACACAAATTCCTTACCGCAAGTTGGACTGCCCTCATTTTGTAGGGATTGTACACAATCCCTGCAGCTTTCAAAAACTCTATTGTAGGATCCAGTCCATTTCTCTTGCAAAAATTAATAAATGTAAATTTGAAAAGGTAGCCCAAAAAGAAGTCTTTCTTGCGGTTATATATAGGCAGTCGGCATTTGATGTGCCTCCAGAGACCCTCAATCTGGTTGGTGTGTGCTCCCGTTTCTGGGTCCTTATAATTAACCGAATGGTTAACCGTAAAATGTTGGAACATCGTTTTGTCCAACTCTTGATAGGCCTTCCAACAATCACTAATGATTGTTGTGCCTGGAAGAATCCAGGCTTCAATCAGAGGCTTAAGAGTGGCCGCATCACGATGTTCCACGGGCACCAAAAAGAAATCTCCAGTTTCCCTACAGACGCCACCAAACACCTACTACCCTTCAACAATATGACCCTTGTTGAACTTCCTCTTCCCAAACTTAGACTCATCAATTTCGACAGTCTTGTTCTGTCCCCCTGTAACAAATGCATATTAACACTCTCCCCGAAAAGGCAGAAAATCAAATTAAATTACCAATAGGCTTTCCTTCCCGCAAGCAATAGTCCATTGCAACTTCTCTGCAAAAAGAGTTCCAATCCACGGCAGTTCTCTCGCATATCCTTACATGAATTTGGATCACCTTCAACTCAACGTTCTGGCACCATAGATTGACAAATATCATTATCTGGAAAATGAAAAAAAAAAAACTCAGTGAGAGCTCAACGAAAGCTTTAACAATTAAATCATCTTACCTGCTCAATGGTTAGCCTGGATTTGCCGAGTAAGGTGTTCGTGCGCATACTCTGACGCTTATCGCATGTAGATTTTTTTGCTTTCTTTTAATAATTTTATTATAGCAACGCCAATAGAACCCATCCTCATAGTTATGGCCTGAGTCTTTCACCAATTTGGGAGTACCGCCACAATCTGGGCATTTCAGCTCCCCTTCTGTGGCGAATACTCCCAATTCCTGCAGTTTTTCAATAGCTTTGTTTGGTCCATACAATGGACTACAATGTCTTTTATATTAATAACCGACATATTGACCTATGGAGTTGACAAATAATGAATCTACCCATATTTTAATATCACTTACTTAAAATTTACATTAAGTTTATATATCGAAAAATAATTGAATTTTCGAGGGAAGATCCTTTCAGTATGCGAAACATTTCAGCATCTCTTTAATTCGACTTAGTACACCTATGTGCTATCTGCAGCCGTTAAGAAGTTATTAGCTGTTAACTTCTTCTCAAACCTATTTTCAAACCAATTCTCAACTATAATAATATATTAAAAGAGTCTGTTAATAGATTTAAAGTATTTTTAATATTAATACTGATTATTCTCTTCTATACAAGAATAATAGTCTTACCTGATAATTATGAAAAACAAACCACTTAAACTCACTGTACTGAAAACTTATAAAACGCTTTAGATGTATCTAAAAAAAATATTTCAATAACACACCGATTGAATTTGCCAACATAAATCAAGCATGAAATCGCGAGAGAGATTATAACGGATAACCTCAGCCTCAACGTTGACAGTTCTGTAGAATATATGAGATTAGGTTATCTAGAACACAATGGCAAAGTTGGTGAGGCCGGCCTGGTTGAGGTTGAACTCTAGTAGGTGGGTGGTCTACTTTATTCGTCAAATTAAGCAGTTTGGCCAGATATATAATATAAATTGAAGGAAGATTATTAGAATTGTATTCCATATTACACTAACTCCACTTTTTTACACTTCGAAAAAAGAGAGCAGCGGCACAGTATATTCTGCAGCGGGCCGGTCAGCAGGCGCAAATAATAATAATAATAATGATATTTTGATTTTGTTGTGTTTGTTGGCTTTGTAAAATTTGCTGCTGCTGTTGAGGATTCAATTCATTCTGGAATTGCCCTGGCGATTTATTTGCTGTTTGTGACGCAGCGCTTATCTGTGAATAAAAAAAAATTTAATCGGGTTTACAAAATGAAATAAAATGATATATGTATTTTAATTTATTACCTTCTATGCTCTCCTAAGTCCATGAAATTGGTGGAAACATTGGCGTTGCTACAACAGCGATAAGCGTCATTCTGCCATGGCGAAACGATTCCAAACTGCAGTCGATTGGAGTTTTTCTGCAGAGAAGTGGGAATAAAAAACTGAAAATCTTTACAATTTACTATAAAATATTTACAATTTTTATTAAAAACTACTTACCACATCTGAACTTGCGATGCCTACATTTTATGGAGAGTAAAGGGCGATTCTAAATCAAATCATAAATACAAGAGTAAAAACCAACCGCCTCGTCCAGGGTTTTGAAACCGAGACCTTCCCATTGTATTATTCTTCCCCACTGTCCTATTCGACGTCATCAAAATTTTCTCCCACCTGAAAAGTTTTACAATTAAAGAAACAAATTGAAAAAGTAACAGCAAAAAAATTTGGCAAAGGAGTCAAACAGACTTTTCTACCGTACTAAATTTTTTATTCAAAGTATAAGGATATGTAAAAGTAAAAACAAATTCCTTACCGCAAGTTGGACTGCCCTCATTTTGTAGGGATTGTACACAATCCCTGCAGCTTTCAAAAACTCTATTGTAGGATCCAGTCCATTTCTCTTGCAAAAATTAATAAATGTAAATTTGAAAAGGTAGCCCAAAAAGAAGTCTTTCTTGCGGTTATATATAGGCAGTCGGCATTTGATGTGCCTCCAGAGACCCTCAATCTGGTTGGTGTGTGCTCCTGTTCCTGGGTCCTTATAATTAACCGAATGGTTAACCGTAAAATGTTGGAACATCGTTTTGTCCAACTCTTGATAGGCCTTCCAACAATCACTAATGATTGTTGTGCCTGGAAGAATCCAGGCTTCAATCAGAGGCTTAAGAGTGGCCGCATCACGATGTTCCACGGGCACCAAAAAGAAATCTCCAGTTTCCCTACAGACGCCACCAAACACCTACTACCCTTCAACAATATGACCCTTGTTGAACTTCCTCTTCCCAAACTTAGACTCATCAATTTCGACAGTCTTGTTCTGTCCCCCTGTAACAAATGCATATTAACACTCTCCCCGAAAAGGCAGAAAATCAAATTAAATTACCAATAGGCTTTCCTTCCCGCAAGCAATAGTCCATTGCAACTTCTCTGCAAAAAGAGTTCCAATCCACGGCAGTTCTCTCGCATATCCTTACATGAATTTGGATCACCTTCAACTCAACGTTCTGGCACCATAGATTGACAAATATCATTATCTGGAAAATGAAAAAAAAAAAACTCAGTGAGAGCTCAACGAAAGCTTTAACAATTAAATCATCTTACCTGCTCAATGGTTAGCCTGGATTTGCCGAGTAAGGTGTTCGTGCGCATACTCTGACGCTTATCGCATGTAGATTTTTTTGCTTTCTTTTAATAATTTTATTATAGCAACGCCAATAGAACCCATCCTCATAGTTATGGCCTGAGTCTTTCACCAATTTGGGAGTACCGCCACAATCTGGGCATTTCAGCTCCCCTTCTGTGGCGAATACTCCCAATTCCTGCAGTTTTTCAATAGCTTTGTTTGGTCCATACAATGGACTACAATGTCTTTTATATTAATAACCGACATATTGACCTATGGAGTTGACAAATAATGAATCTACCCATATTTTAATATCACTTACTTAAAATTTACATTAAGTTTATATATCGAAAAATAATTGAATTTTCGAGGGAAGATCCTTTCAGTATGCGAAACATTTCAGCATCTCTTTAATTCGACTTAGTACACCTATGTGCTATCTGCAGCCGTTAAGAAGTTATTAGCTGTTAACTTCTTCTCAAACCTATTTTCAAACCAATTCTCAACTATAATAATATATTAAAAGAGTCTGTTAATAGATTTAAAGTATTTTTAATATTAATACTGATTATTCTCTTCTATACAAGAATAATAGTCTTACCTGATAATTATGAAAAACAAACCACTTAAACTCACTGTACTGAAAACTTATAAAACGCTTTAGATGTATCTAAAAAAAATATTTCAATAACACACCGATTGAATTTGCCAACATAAATCAAGCATGAAATCGCGAGAGAGATTATAACGGATAACCTCAGCCTCAACGTTGACAGTTCTGTAGAATATATGAGATTAGGTTATCTAGAACACAATGGCAAAGTTGGTGAGGCCGGCCTGGTTGAGGTTGAACTCTAGTAGGTGGGTGGTCTACTTTATTCGTCAAATTAAGCAGTTTGGCCAGATATATAATATAAATTGAAGGAAGATTATTAGAATTGTATTCCATATTACACTAACTCCACTTTTTTACACTTCGAAAAAAGAGAGCAGCGGCACAGTATATTCTGCAGCGGGCCGGTCAGCAGGCGCAAATAATAATAATAATAATGATATTTTGATTTTGTTGTGTTTGTTGGCTTTGTAAAATTTGCTGCTGCTGTTGAGGATTCAATTCATTCTGGAATTGCCCTGGCGATTTATTTGCTGTTTGTGACGCAGCGCATATCTGTGAATAAAAAAAAATTTAATCGGGTTTACAAAATGAAATAAAATGATATATGTATTTTAATTTATTACCTTCTATGCTCTCCTAAGTCCATGAAATTGGTGGAAACATTGGCGTTGCTACAACAGCGATAAGCGTCATTCTGCCATGGCGAAACGATTCCAAACTGCAGTCGATTGGAGTTTTTCTGCAGAGAAGTGGGAATAAAAAACTGAAAATCTTTACAATTTACTATAAAATATTTACAATTTTTATTAAAAACTACTTACCACATCTGAACTTGCGATGCCTACATTTTATGGAGAGTAAAGGGCGATTCTAAATCAAATCATAAATACAAGAGTAAAAACCAACCGCCTCGTCCAGGGTTTTGAAACCGAGACCTTCCCATTGTATTATTCTTCCCCACTGTCCTATTCGACGTCATCAAAATTTTCTCCCACCTGAAAAGTTTTACAATTAAAGAAACAAATTGAAAAAGTAACAGCAAAAAAATTTGGCAAAGGAGTCAAACAGACTTTTCTACCGTACTAAATTTTTTATTCAAAGTATAAGGATATGTAAAAGTAAAAACAAATTCCTTACCGCAAGTTGGACTGCCCTCATTTTGTAGGGATTGTACACAATCCCTGCAGCTTTCAAAAACTCTATTGTAGGATCCAGTCCATTTCTCTTGCAAAAATTAATAAATGTAAATTTGAAAAGGTAGCCCAAAAAGAAGTCTTTCTTGCGGTTATATATAGGCAGTCGGCATTTGATGTGCCTCCAGAGACCCTCAATCTGGTTGGTGTGTGCTCCTGTTCCTGGGTCCTTATAATTAACCGAATGGTTAACCGTAAAATGTTGGAACATCGTTTTGTCCAACTCTTGATAGGCCTTCCAACAATCACTAATGATTGTTGTGCCTGGATGAATCCAGGCTTCAATCAGAGGCTTAAGAGTGGCCGGATCACGATGTTCCACGGGCACCAAAAAGAAATCTCCAGTTTCCCTACAGACGCCACCAAACACCTACTACCCTTCAACAATATGACCCTTGTTGAACTTCCTCTTCCCAAACTTAGACTCATCAATTTCGACAGTCTTGTTCTGTCCCCCTGTAACAAATGCATATTAACACTCTCCCCAAAAAGGTAAAAATCAAATTAAATTACCAATAGGCTTTCCTTCCCGCAAGCAATAGTCCATTGCAACTTCTCTGCAAAAAGAGTTCCAATCCACGGCAGTTCTCTCGCATATCCTTACATGAATTTGGATCACCTTCAACTCAACGTTCTGGCACCATAGATTGACAAATATCATTATCTGGAAAATGAAAAAAAAAACTCAGTGAGAGCTCAACGAAAGCTTTAACAATTAAATCATCTTACCTGCTCAATGGTTAGCCTGGATTTGCCGAGGAAGGTGTTCGTGCGCATACTCTGACGCTTATCGCATGTAGATTTTTTTGCTTTCTTTTAATAATTTTATTATAGCAACGCCAATAGAACCCATCCTCATAGTTATGGCCTGAGTCTTTCACCAATTTGGGAGTACCGCCACAATCTGGGCATTTCAGTTCCCCTTCTGTGGCGAATACTCCCAATTCCTGCAGTTTTTCAATAGCTTTTGTTTGGTCCATACAAAGGACTACAATGTCTTTTATATTAATTACCGACATATTGACCCATGGAGTTGACAAATAATGAATCTACCCATATTTTAATATCACTTACTTAAAATTTACATTAAGTTTATATATCGAAAAATAATTGAATTTTCGAGGGAAGATCCTTTCAGTATGCGAAACATTTCAGCATCTCTTTAATTCGACTTAGTACACCTATGTGCTATCTGCAGCCGTTAAGAAGTTATTAGCTGTTAACTTCTTCTCAAACCTATTTTCAAACCAATTCTCAACTATAATAATATATTAAAAGAGTCTGTTAATAGATTTAAAGTATTTTTAATATTAATACTGATTATTCTCTTCTATACAAGAATAATAGTCTTACCTGATAATTATGAAAAACAAACCACTTAAACTCACTGTACTGAAAACTTATAAAACGCTTTAGATGTATCTAAAAAAAATATTTCAATAACACACCGATTGAATTTGCCAACATAAATCAAGCATGAAATCGCGAGAGAGATTATAACGGATAACCTCAGCCTCAACGTTGACAGTTCTGTAGAATATATGAGATTAGGTTATCTAGAACACAATGGCAAAGTTGGTGAGGCCGGCCTGGTTGAGGTTGAACTCTAGTAGGTGGGTGGTCTACTTTATTCGTCAAATTAAGCAGTTTGGCCAGATATATAATATAAATTGAAGGAAGATTATTAGAATTGTATTCCATATTACACTAACTCCACTTTTTTACACTTCGAAAAAAGAGAGCAGCGGCACAGTATATTCTGCAGCGGGCCGGTCAGCAGGCGCAAATAATAATAATAATAATGATATTTTGATTTTGTTGTGTTTGTTGGCTTTGTAAAATTTGCTGCTGCTGTTGAGGATTCAATTCATTCTGGAATTGCCCTGGCGATTTATTTGCTGTTTGTGACGCAGCGCTTATCTGTGAATAAAAAAAAATTTAATCGGGTTTACAAAATGAAATAAAATGATATATGTATTTTAATTTATTACCTTCTATGCTCTCCTAAGTCCATGAAATTGGTGGAAACATTGGCGTTGCTACAACAGCGATAAGCGTCATTCTGCCATGGCGAAACGATTCCAAACTGCCGTCGATTGGAGTTTTTCTGCAGAGAAGTGGGAATAAAAAACTGAAAATCTTTACAATTTACTATAAAATATTTACAATTTTTATTAAAAACTACTTACCACATCTGAACTTGCGATGCCTACATTTTATGGAGAGTAAAGGGCGATTCTAAATCAAATCATAAATACAAGAGTAAAAACCAACCGCCTCGTCCAGGGTTTTGAAACCGAGACCTTCCCATTGTATTATTCTTCCCCACTGTCCTATTCGACGTCATCAAAATTTTCTCCCACCTGAAAAGTTTTACAATTAAAGAAACAAATTGAAAAAGTAACAGCAAAAAAATTTGGCAAAGGAGTCAAACAGACTTTTCTACCGTACTAAATTTTTTATTCAAAGTATAAGGATATGTAAAAGTAAAAACAAATTCCTTACCGCAAGTTGGACTGCCCTCATTTTGTAGGGATTGTACACAATCCCTGCAGCTTTCAAAAACTCTATTGTAGGATCCAGTCCATTTCTCTTGCAAAAATTAATAAATGTAAATTTGAAAAGGTAGCCCAAAAAGAAGTCTTTCTTGCGGTTATATATAGGCAGTCGGCATTTGATGTGCCTCCAGAGACCCTCAATCTGGTTGGTGTGTGCTCCTGTTCCTGGGTCCTTATAATTAACCGAATGGTTAACCGTAAAATGTTGGAACATCGTTTTGTCCAACTCTTGATAGGCCTTCCAACAATCACTAATGATTGTTGTGCCTGGATGAATCCAGGCTTCAATCAGAGGCTTAAGAGTGGCCGGATCACGATGTTCCACGGGCACCAAAAAGAAATCTCCAGTTTCCCTACAGACGCCACCAAACACCTACTACCCTTCAACAATATGACCCTTGTTGAACTTCCTCTTCCCAAACTTAGACTCATCAATTTCGACAGTCTTGTTCTGTCCCCCTGTAACAAATGCATATTAACACTCTCCCCAAAAAGGTAAAAATCAAATTAAATTACCAATAGGCTTTCCTTCCCGCAAGCAATAGTCCATTGCAACTTCTCTGCAAAAAGAGTTCCAATCCACGGCAGTTCTCTCGCATATCCTTACATGAATTTGGATCACCTTCAACTCAACGTTCTGGCACCATAGATTGACAAATATCATTATCTGGAAAATGAAAAAAAAAAACTCAGTGAGAGCTCAACGAAAGCTTTAACAATTAAATCATCTTACCTGCTCAATGGTTAGCCTGGATTTGCCGAGGAAGGTGTTCGTGCGCATACTCTGACGCTTATCGCATGTAGATTTTTTTGCTTTCTTTTAATAATTTTATTATAGCAACGCCAATAGAACCCATCCTCATAGTTATGGCCTGAGTCTTTCACCAATTTGGGAGTACCGCCACAATCTGGGCATTTCATTTCCCCTTCTGTGGCGAATACTCCCAATTCCTGCAGTTTTTCAATAGCTTTTGTTTGGTCCATACAAAGGACTACAATGTCTTTTATATTAATAACCGACATATTGACCCATGGAGTTGACAAATAATGAATCTACCCATATTTTAATATCACTTACTTAAAATTTACATTAAGTTTATATATCGAAAAATAATTGAATTTTCGAGGGAAGATCCTTTCAGTATGCGAAACATTTCAGCATCTCTTTAATTCGACTTAGTACACCTATGTGCTATCTGCAGCCGTTAAGAAGTTATTAGCTGTTAACTTCTTCTCAAACCTATTTTCAAACCAATTCTCAACTATAATAATATATTAAAAGAGTCTGTTAATAGATTTAAAGTATTTTTAATATTAATACTGATTATTCTCTTCTATACAAGAATAATAGTCTTACCTGATAATTATGAAAAACAAACCACTTAAACTCACTGTACTGAAAACTTATAAAACGCTTTAGATGTATCTAAAAAAAATATTTCAATAACACACCGATTGAATTTGCCAACATAAATCAAGCAAGAAATCGCGAGAGAGATTATAACGGATAACCTCAGCCTCAACGTTGACAGTTCTGTAGAATATATGAGATTAGGTTATCTAGAACACAATGGCAAAGTTGGTGAGGCCGGCCTGGTTGAGGTTGAACTCTAGTAGGTGGGTGGTCTACTTTATTCCTCAAATTAAGCAGTTTGGCCAGATATATAATATAAATTGAAGGAAGATTATTAGAATTGTATTCCATATTCCACTAACTCCACTTTTTTACACTTCGAAAAAAGAGAGCAGCGGCACAGTATATTCTGCAGCGATCCGGTCAGCAGGCGCAAATAATAATAATAATAATGATATTTTGATTTTGTTGTGTTTGTTGGCTTTGTAAAATTTGCTGCTGCTGTTGAGGATTCAATTCATTCTGGAATTGCCCTGGCGATTTATTTGCTGTTTGTGACGCAGCGCTTATCTGTGAATAAAAAAAAATTTAATCGGGTTTACAAAATGAAATAAAATGATATATGTATTTTAATTTATTACCTTCTATGCTCTCCTAAGTCCATGAAATTGGTGGAAATATTGGCGTTGCTACAACAGCGATAAGCGTCATTCTGCCATGGCGAAACGATTCCAAACTGCCGTCGATTGGAGTTTTTCTGCAGAGAAGTGGGAATAAAAAACTGAAAATCTTTACAATTTAATATAAAATATTTACAATTTTTATTAAAAACTACTTACCACATCTGAACTTGCGATGCCTACATTTTATGGAGAGTAAAGGGCGATTCTAAATCAAATCATAAATACAAGAGTAAAAACCAACCGCCTCGTCCAGGGTTTTGAAACCGAGACCTTCCCATTGTATTATTCTTCTCCACTGTCCTATTCGACGTCATCCAAATTTTCTCCCACCTGAAAAGTTTTACAATTAAAGAAACAAATTGAAAAGTAACAGCAAAAAAATTTGGCAACGGAGTCAAACAGACTTTTCTACCGTACTAAATTTTTTATTCAAAGTATAAGGATATGTAAAGTAAAAACAAATTCCTTACCGCAAGTTGGACTGCCCTCATTTTGTAGGGATTGTACACAATCCCTGCAGCTTTCAAAAACTCTATTGTAGGATCCACTCCATTTCCCTTGCAAAAATTAATAAATGTAAATTTGAAAAGGTAGCCCAAAAAGAAGTCTTTCTTGCGGTTATATATAGGCAGTCGGCATTTGATGTGCCTCCAGAGACCCTCAATCTGGTTGGTGTGTGCTCCCGTTTCTGGGTCCTTATAATTAACAGAATGGTTAACCGTAAAATGTTGGAACATCGTTTTGTCCAACTCTTGATAGGCCTTCCAACAATCACTAATGATTGTTGTACCTGGAAGAATCCAGGCTTCAATCAGAGGCTTAAGAGTGGCCGCATCACGATGTTCCACGGGCACCAAAAGAAATCTCCAGTTTCCCTACAGACGCCACCAAACACCTACTACCCTTCAACAATATGACCCTTTTTGAACTTCCTCTTCCCAAACTTAGACTCATCAATTTCGACAGTCTTGTTCTGCCCCCCTGTAACAAATGCATTTTAACACTCTCCCCAAAAAGGTAGAAAATCAAATTAAATTACCAATAGGCTTTCCTTCCCGCAAGCAATAGTCCATTGCAACTTCTCTGCAAAAAGAGTTCCAATCCACGGCAGTTCTCTCGCATATCCTTACATGAATTTGGATCACCTTCAACTCAACGTTCTGGCACCATAGATTGACAAATATCATTATCTGGAAAATGAAAAAAAAAACTCAGTGAGAGCTCAACGAAAGCTTTAACAATTAAATCATCTTACCTGCTCAATGGTTAGCCTGGATTTGCCGAGGAAGGTGTTCGTGCGCATACTCTGACGCTTATCGCATGTAGATTTTTTTGCTTTCTTTTAATAATTTTATTATAGCAACGCCAATAGAACCCATCCTCATAGTTATGGCCTGGGTCTTTCACCAATTTGGGAGTACCGCCACAATCTGGGCATTTCAGCTCCCCTTCTGTGGCGAATACTCCCAATTCCTGCAGTTTTTCAATACCTTTTGTTTGGTCCATACAAAGGACTACAATGTCTTTTATATTAATAACCGACATATTGACCTATGGAGTTGACAAATAATGAATCTACCCATATTTGAATATCACTTACTTAAAATTTACATTAAGTTTATATATCGTAAAATAATTGAATTTTCGAGGGAAGATCCTTTCAGTATGCGAAACATTTCAGCATCTCTTTAATTCGACTTAGTACACCTATGTGCTATCTGCAGCCGTTAAGAAGTTATTACCTGTTAACTTCTTCTCAAACCTATTTTCAAACCAATTCTCAACTATAATAATATATTAAAAGAGTCTGTTAATAGATTTAAAGTATTTTTAATATTAATACTGATTATTCTCTTCTATACAAGAATAATAGTCTTACCTGATAATTATGAAAAACAAACCACTTAAACTCACTGTACTGAAAACTTATAAAACGCTTTAGATGTATCTAAAAAAAATATTTCAATAACACACCGATTGAATTTGCCAACATAAATCAAGCAAGAAATCGCGAGAGAGATTATAACGGATAACCTCAGCCTCAATGTTGACAGTTCTGTAGAATATATGAGATTAGGTTATCTAGAACACAATGGCAAAGTTGGTGAGGCCGGCCTGGTTGAGGTTGAACTCTAGTAGGTGGGTGGTCTACTTTATTCGTCAAATTAAGCAGTTTGGCCAGATATATAATATAAATTGAAGGAAGATTATTAGAATTGTATTCCATATTCCACTAACTCCACTTTTTTACACTTCGAAAAAAGAGAGCAGCGGCACAGTATATTCTGCAGCGGGCCGGTCAGCAGGCGACATCCACAGTCTTCTTGCCTTGTCTTACTGCAGGAGTTTATCATATAAAAGTTGCTTGTATTTTGTTCAAACGCGCTATAATTTCCATAAATTTGTTCTACATGCTATTTTTTAACTATTAGAAAGAAAACATATTTGGCTGATATTTGCTATGGGAGCGACAGTTTTGGGCCTTGGGACCTGTTTAAAATGAAATTTTAGTTATTCCTCCATGAGAGTGAGCTCTTACTGCATGCTGTACCCGGCACGTTAAGGCCTTTTAATGTGTCGGTGGCTTCGGCGACTTCATGGCTTGTATTACATTCCGGGAGTTACGGCAAGAGAGGCGGAACATACAGTACGTTATATGAATACTTGGGTACTTCACTTGAAATCCCCTTGAAGCTCAGGTAGGGCGGCTGATTGAATTAATTCCAATTACTTAACTTGAAATTTTCTTGAATTTAATTTTCCAATTATTTAAGTTTAAATTTACACGTTGAATGAGCGTTTTCATGATATTTTGATTACTTCAAGCATACTTCAAGTATTCATCTAAACATACTGATAGTAAACACCAAGGTATATAGAAGACAAAATTTCCATTAAAATTTTGACACATTGCAGCTCTTAGAATTCTGTGACTAATGTATATACATTTTTATAGGAAAAACATAAAGAGGAGGAGAGTATTGTATTCTATGCGCACATTTCACAATATTACGTCATCTAATAGGGGAAAATGGTTCGTAATGGGAATAGCTTGTATTATATATACCTTGAGTAAACACCAACATAAAGACATTTGATATTGGTATAGCTCCAACTCTGTCTACTATAGCGCGAAAGAGAAAACTATGAAACTTGTGCCATTCTTTCCTATAGGAAAATGACAACACGCTCAGTCCATCGTTATAAGTCAGTGTTCCAACCCGAATTTAAATTTGACACCAGGGGGTGATTTTGATCTCTTTGTCGTAGCTTAGTTCGGTGACACACGATGATACATACGCGATACACCTTACTAAAAACTGGTTTTCTTAGCACTACTTTAGAATATTTTCATGTATACCTCAGGAACGTGTATCAACCGTGTATAAACTACGTGTACCATACGCTGATTCACACTCGACACAAAAACCGGTTTTGCGTCATGTCTAGTCTCGAGTGTGTATCATCGTGTGTCATGGGACTTAAGCGTATATTTTAGTCACATATTTTGACATTTAACCTAAAATTTGTCGTACTTTCATATTCACCATATTCATTTTAATTTATCCTTTTCATCAACCACAAAATAAACTAAAACGAATTTGCAATGAATTAATGTCAAAATGCACGCCTAAGTACGACAAATTAGTCAACTGCTCCCGAGGTTGTGACAAAGATTTTATTATTAAATAAATATTCTACACCTAATTAGAGCAATACAAGTGCTTAAATTCGAAATAATATTTTGGATTTGTCATGTGAAGTGTCATTTAAAGTTCATTACACGTAATACAAGGCTTGCTGAGCTGAATAAAAAACACAAAAATCAGTAGAAATGTTTTTTCATTCAGGCGTATATTTTGACTTTAAAGTACGATAAAAGACCAGTGGGGTGATTCTGATCTTTTGTCGATCTATTTTGACATATTTTGTCTACTTTTTTTTTCAACGCAGTTCATTTTGTGTCTTCACTATTATCTACCAAAAAATGAAGTATAATGAATTTTCGATGAACAAACGTAAAAAAACTCGACTAAATATACGACAAATTAGTCAACCGCTCCAGAGGTTGTGACAAAAATTTCACACTGGTAAATTGGAAATTCTACACCTAATTAGAGCATTACAAGTGCTTAAATTCGAAACATTATTTTGAATTTGTAATGTGAAGTGTCATTTTCAGTTCATTCTACGTCATGCAAGGCTTGCTGAACTGAATAAAAACACGAAAAAATCAGTAGAAATGTTCATTTCATTTAGTCGATTATTTTGACATTCAAGTACGACAAAAGATCAGAATCACCCTCCAGAATCGCCATCCAGAAGGTAGTTCGCTTGGTTCGCTTGATGTTTTACCATTTTGCATGCAAGTTCATTAAAAAAATGTCATTCCCACACGAGAAGTTTTAAGGAAGGATGCAATTTCCTCCCCAGAATACTTCTCACCATAAAAAACTGCCCAGAAACTTCCGCCTGTGGGCTATAGCATTGAGACGTAGTCTTGCGTATGAGTTGGTAAGTGATGTAATGCAAATGATCCCAGAAAATCTTTTCCCGGTATAAATTTATTAATTTCTTTTTCGCCATCTTGGAAATTACCATGATTTTTAATCATGCAAAAGCTCAGCTTGCGTAATGGCAGTATGGGTTACACATGCAAGAAGTATGGCAGTACTATCTAAGGTAATCCCTGGGTTAGTAACACTGACTTTGACACTAACCTGGGGATTACACGAGTCAGTAAAACAGACACTGACACAGGCTCCTAGATTTGTGGCCTGCCAATAAATTGTCAAACGTAAAATAATAATAATTTATTCACTTCATTCATTCATTTATTATGTACTAAGATTACAGTCTTATTATGCACTTTTAATTTGGTGGATTATATTAGAAAAACTTAAAATTAGGCCTGGATACTTACGGAATAAGGAAGAAATCCTTAAAAATGCATACAGAAGAGGAATGTATGTATCGTGGCGACATTTTATAATGAACTAACTAGTCAATTGATCGAACGCTAAGCGTTTTCAGTCAGTAAAATTGACAGACCAATAATAATAATATAAGATGTAATTATCATTACGTGCTTAAAATTTTAATACAAAAATAAATAAATATAAATATAATATAAATAAAATTTAAATAATATAAATAAATATAATTTATTAAATAATATAAATAAATATAAAAAACTGTAACTTGTCTGAACACGCGCACATTTAACCTCGGTAATCGGAGCAACACATACCAAAATTATTAATGGCATGTCTAAGCACAAAAGTGTAGGATTTTGCGAGTGCAGTATACTACAAGCGTACGCCAGCCCTTTAATTACAATTAAAAAAATTTAACACATTTAACACAGGAAGTTATCTATTTAAATGCGCCGACCATTCTTTTGTGGTTCCCTTTTCATGTCAGTGCAGCTCAAGCTCCTGTTACGACCCATTTGATACACCTAAAAGTAACTCAAATATTATAATATGTATATACGTGCAAATAATTTTCTATTTACCATAGCTGGATGTTTAATGAAATGATGCCATCAATATGATATAATTACATTTGTTACTATGCTAGTGCACGCGTTGCGGAATGTTACACTTTTCGTGGTTGATAGGCGTGTTATATATAAAATATGCCTAAAAAGAGATCTGAAAAAAGGCAATAAATAATTATTTAAAATATTTTATACATAAATTTTCATATAAGCTAACCATGCTTAAAAACACGATTAGCTTATCTATTCAATCAGTGAAGAAAATTGCATCAGCAATTCTCTTCACATACCATTCGTTTTTACAAAGTATATTCCCACGACAAATTTTGCCTTCAGCAAAATTTGTCAGTAGAAATATTTAATTCAAAAAATATAAAACAAAAGACAAATCGTACCTTCAGTACGATTTGTCGTGAAAATTATAATATGTATGTACGAACGTACATACATATCACAAAAAAAAGCTTTCGCGATAAGAAATGCGCGCCGCGAGATTACATTATATGTATACGCGCGCCGCAATTTCAATCGACGGGACGGTGGCTAATGTTTATAAAAACATCAAATTTCATTTTTTCAAGCCACCGTCCAACGAAAAATGTTCTGGACTTGTTTAATCAAGTCCAGAATAAATGAAAATTTTTCTCAGGGTAGAAATGCAACTATGCATTTTCTACCCTGACCGACGGCTCTTGATCGCGATGAAAGTGATCAAGAGCGCAGTCGGTTTTTAAAGTCGCAGTCGAATTGTAGCACGAAAAGAGTTGTGTTCTAAATCCCATACGCGGGAGTAGAATTTTGAAAACGAGTGGTGATATAAGTTTTACACACGGCGGTTAAATCTAATAAAACGAGAAAGGTACGGCGCTCTCGGGGAGAACAAGAAAGGAAAGAAGAAAAATAAGTAAAAAAAAATTGTGGATGTATATTTGTTGTATGCGGATCGGTCGGTTCGGTGCACCACAGAATTGTGGCATCTAATAGTTATTACTATCAACCAAGTGTATATGCAAAACCTAATTGCAAACAAAAAGTTTGAATTGTGGAAACTAATAGTTATTACTAGCAACCAATTGTATGTGTAAAAGTCAATTGTAAAAAAAAAGGGTTTGAATAAAG
Organism: Dioctria rufipes; assembly: GCA_963924295.1. Taxonomy (NCBI): domain Eukaryota; kingdom Metazoa; phylum Arthropoda; class Insecta; order Diptera; family Asilidae; genus Dioctria; species Dioctria rufipes. Next base: position 46,705 of record CAWUPM010000716.1, on the reverse strand, counting down.
GGCGGTGGATATATTCCCGCCGTACAAGTGAAAAAGTGAGAAATTGTTTATTTAAACCAACAAGGGATTCAGCAGGTAGGAGAGAATGATACCTATATATATACGAGGAGATATATACATATATATATATATATATATATATATATATATATAAATAGATAAAGAAAAGAATATATAACAGGCGGAACAAAAATTAAATAATTGAATAATAATATACACATCAAACTTAAGAAATTTTTAATGTAATAATAAAATATTAAAACTAAAAAAGTTGCTGAATCCCTGAAATGTTTATTAATTAAGTAAACGAAAATTATTAAATTGAACGAATTTTCATTTGAGGTGATAAAATGCATTAAATTTGAATATATATATATATATATATATATGTATATATATATATATTTTTGAATATTTTTACTGAATAAAAAATTGCAATGCTAATGCTGGTAACCCGAATGTATGTATATACCCAGCAATAAGAGCATTGCCTTGCTACTTAAAGAAGAAGAAGATTTCATATCGTTAAAATGTCACTTTTGTTTATGTGAAGTGCAGTGCAAAGTTACAAAATTTATAGTTAAATATCTCGGAAAGTATAAGTTTGCGCGGAAAATTAATTTTAGATTCGTGATTTGTGTGTAAATAAGAACAAAATGAGCAAAGTTTGAAAGAAAATAGGAGTCCGCCCTGGATCTCGTGTTTAGCCCAAGCTTTCGAGGACGGAATACGTAACGATCAGCTCCGTATCCTCACCAAAGTAGCTCAAAAGACCGAGGAATAAATTATGCGACGGAACAAGCATCCCGTATTGAAAAGAAGTCTCCCTCTACACTCAATACAAATTTTATCCACAATCATAAGTCCCCAGTAATAAAAACTGAAGGACAACACATTCATCTTCCTCATCTTCGATCAAGCACTAATCGCTGCTGTACCTACTCTAGGCGGAGCGGACATATCCTCGAACAATGTTTCGTAAATAAAAGGACACGGTCACCTCTTCCTAGCCATGTCAAGAAAGAAGACTATAGGACCCATTATGCATATTGTAAGAAGCCGGGTCACCACATCGAGGAATGTAGATCCCGCGAGTATAATAACGCGAGGAAAGTCGATAAATCGCCCAGAAGGCAATTCCAATTACATACAGTCAGTAGAGTACCAGCTCCACGAGAACAGACTAATCGGCGCAATACGCTAATTCATTTTTCGGATGAACTGAATGGGGCGTCTACTAGTATACAATCTCATCGCCCGGAAAACTCACCTTGGCAGCTGAAGAAACTCGGCACACCAGCACGCCTAAATCAAATAAGTATTCAAATCGAGATACACGAAAATCAATCGCAGACTCTAAATTAAATATAAGTCAAAACGCCCTCAACCTTACAATACCGTTTTCCTTATCTAAAAATGGGCTCAGTACCTTTCTGATAGATACGGGAGTCTAAATAAGCCTCTGCAAAGCCAGCCTAGATAAACGTGACAGTTTAATATATCCTTCACAAAAAACTAATGTCACTACTATTTCAAGTGACAAAATTTCTACCTTGGGACTAGCCTTTAGCGTCCTCGATTTCTCGATCATGACGGAATTCTTGGGCACGACTTTCTGTATGAACAAACGTGTGGCATTGACTATGAAAAGGGAATTGTTACATACATATGCATACCAACATCATGTAGGAAGAAAATATATTTATATATGCATACCTACTTCATGTAGAGAGAAAGTATATTTAATGTACATACATATACTTAATGCACATGCGTATACATACCTACATCATGTAGGAAGAAAACATATTTCTGGCAACGCATAATTAAAAACATTGTACCTACATACCTATCTACTTCATCATTTTCGCTGCATGAAGAATTTCAATCACTGACCTACGTCAAATATTCTTCATGTAAAACAGCGAAAAGTCTCAAATTACAATACGACGATCTTGCGCCGGTGGTGAAACATATATATGTAGGTAGCAACTAGCAAGATGTTAATTCACGGTTAATACAGTTAAGCCACAAATGCCTACTGTAACCCGAGAATTACATCATAAATAAATAACAAACAGCAAGTGATTCTGGTTCTTGCAAAATATTTGTATGTATACAAACGCGACGAGTGCCGCGATTTAATTGAAGAATGCAATATGCGTGACTTAACACTTTGTACAAGGTGAACATTATGTACACAAAGTGTTAAGTCGGAAGTAAAATATAGTCAGAAGTAAATTGCACATCTTCCGTACTGGGAAGTAAGTACAACATTTTTCCATGTATAGAATAAGAACAATTTATATATATAGAGTAGCAAAATGTAAAAAAGATGAGCAGTAAAAAAGTAAATTCAGTGGTATTCAGTCGTACATTATTTAGGAGCTGAGCTTCAACAAGCTACTCCATACCGAGTATAACCAGTGGTATTCAATCGAAGACTATTTTCATTTAGGAGATGAGCTTCAGCAAGCTACTCCATATCTGCAATAGGAGCTGAGCTTCAACAAGCTACTCCTTATCGAGTATAACCAGTGGTATTCAATCGAAGATTATCTTCAGTAGGAGCTGAGCTTCAACAAGCTACTCCATATCTTCAATAGGAGCTGAGCTTCAACAAGCTACTCCAAATCTTCAATAGGAGCTGAGCTTCAACAAGCTACTCCACGCGACTCAACGTTCATAACAATAAGTCTGGGAGGAATTAGACCACACAAGAAAGAAGTAATAATAAATATTCTTTCAACAATTTCGCGCAGCCGGTAAGATCAAGGATGTTAATTTATACAATACACTTCAAAAACCTTGATCCTCGAACCTACCCAGAAGTGAGCGTAAGAATATCTTACCCTCCAAAAACTAGCGCCAAAGGAAGGACGTTGGGGCACTTCTGGTCTAATTCTACTAGTCATCAATAAGAATAAGCGGAACACCCGTCATCTGAAAGTCATCAGCGCCGAAAGTGTAAAAAGACAGTACAAAGAGAAAGAAACTGGCCAGTGAAATCTCCAACAAACTGACGCTACCTTAAGTAAGTTACATACCTAAATTTGTAAAGAAGGCAAAAGGGATTAGCCGAATTTCTCCGGAAAATTCATAACATTTCAAGAAAGAAATTCGCTAGCACTTATTGCCCTCTCCCATTCCAAATAAGCTACATAGTTAGGTATAATACATTATTTGAACTCATTGTAAAGAAGGGACAAAAACACCTCTCCATTCAATGTTCACTGAAGAATTAATTAAACTACCTCACACTCATTAAAATTCTATTGGGGTTGCTTTCATGCACAGCCCCGATCAAAGATCTTCTGCTCAGATTTTGAGGTAGCAATAAATTCATTGTCTTTCGACAATACCAGCACTCCTGATAGCCCAAGAGCCGAGCGAAGTACATCCCAAGGTAGACCTTCTATAAATTGGTACCGCGAACACCGTTCGGGTAAACACTTCAGAAGGCATAGTTTCATTAACTTACTGGCACGAACTCATAGTTTGGACGCCCTAATACCCAAACCACCATTAACCACACCAAATTCGAGTGAAAATACTCAACACATTTCCAACATAGATCAAGCAAACAAAACTGCCAAAATGTCTATAAACTACGAAAAAGTAGTAAAACTGACTTCTAAGATGGTGCCCCTGTTCTCTGGAGAAATAAGTGCACAAATTCTCACCGAGTTACAAACATTCATAGGCTGTTGTTAACAGGTACAGCAGTGTCTAGGAGAAGAAGAAAAGACAGCATTTATGCAAATTTTCCCAACCAGGTTGAGAGGAAATGCATATCAATTGATCGCATCCAGTGCTCTCACGAAATTTGAGGAAGTGGAACAATTGCTTTACCGAACGTATTTACCACGTGAAACATATCATGAATTACGTTGATAACTTGCCGACAATATCCACAGGAGTCATTTAATTCATTTACTAATAGACTAAAGAGTCTATTAATACAGTGCAACGAAGCAGCACAGAGTAAATACGGAGCGGAAAACTTTAAAGTGGTAAAACAACAAATTGAAGACTTTGGTATGGCTTCCATAAAGAGTTGTGCAACTAATCCCCATCTAAGCGCCTATTTACTTACTTTGAATGAGAATTCTTTAGAAAGTCTCCTTCAAAAGGCATTAGATATGGAAAGGCTGCAACAAGAATTCCTTTTCTTACCACAACCCACAAATTAAATTCCTCTCCCGGCACACCCGTTCCAAATGGATCACTTTTGTCGACCAAATAGCACAAATCTTTCAAATGTCTATGGTCACCCTATACATAATAGTGTAAATTTTTCTCCTTACCCTTACGCAAATGAACTGGAGAAGCCTAATATAAAAACTGAATTTAGTATACCTCCCATACCTGAGCCATCAAGAGTACCTTCAATATCTTTTAATATCGACGGAAACTCTGAAAATAAGTGGCGCTCTAACCAAGCCAGTATGACAAGGAAATCTTCAGGAATTCCACCTCCATATCAGAACTCTTCTTACCAGCAGGAGGAAAGAAAGTACGACAAACAAAAAGTACTTTTAAATAAGATCACCTGCAGCTACTGCAATTACAAAGGGTACACGTACGACGAATGCCTAAAACGCAAGAATACTCCCTTCTGTATTAATTGCAGAACAAAGGGCCATGATGCCCAACATTGTAAGCAAAATGCTAAAGCACCACCCGAACATGCAAACAATAACAACAACGCTCAGTGGAGACCTGCAAATCGGGAACCAAGAATTAACCACATACAAAATATGTGCGACTTTTGTGGTAGAAGAAGGCATACCGTGTCCAATGTCAACAGAAGCGCCGATGGGAGGCCACACATTCAGGAAACGGTACACTGTCGACCGTAAAATCCCCGGCTCGACATTACATAAAATCTCTCAAAATACGTCAGGGTGCTCTCTAACAGAGAAACCACATATAAGGGAAAACGTTTCAGTGGTAGAGTTACCATTATATATAAGTAAAAACACAGCCGTTCGGCTGATAGTAGACACTGGAGCTGAAGTAAGCATCATAAAAAAGGAAGCACTAGATAACCCAGAACATATAGAACGAAGCCAAAGGGTGACTCTGAAAACCCCACTTGGAGAAGGAGAAACATTGGGTAACTGTCAAGACAACTTTTTACTAAGCCGCAGTATCCCGTGTAAACTCCAGGTCGTAGAAAATGACGCCCAAATTTCTCACGATGGGCTGTTAGGTAATGACTTTATTGCAAAAAATTGCAATATCGAAGGACCTAATAAATTACTCCGGTGTCCTCGCACGGAAACCAACACTATTGATTTCACGGTACCTCTCGAAACATCCCTAGACCATGGAGAGGAAATACCAAGCGATCAAATGGAGGAGCAGCTTAAATCACGGGCACCAGATAGCAAGCATGCCTTAACACCAGTGGAAGAAACTTTGAGCAACTTGAGAAACAAGAGTGAAGATGAAAGTAGGCAATTGAAGTAGAACTTCAGCGATCTAATAGAATACCCCCTCGATCTCAAATGGTACTAAGCATACCATTACAAATAGACCAAGAAATGATCTGTTTGTCTCAGGAGATTCAAGAAGGATTATTTGTCGCATATTGTGTAGTTAGTCCTCATAGAAGTTTCATACCATTATCAGTTCTGAACGTAAACACGGAACCAGTACTCATAGGGAGCTTAACGCTTACTCTAGTTCTTATTAACTCTTATAACGTACAGTATCTCCATTTACCCTTGGACGACATAAATACCCGAGGTTCTCAGAAAAAAGGTGGTCCACATTTCCTTCGTGCACAAAACAAAAGCACACACAACGTCAAAAACGACAAGTCAAAATTCGATTCCAATCCACATTCAATAAACGTGAACCGCATTAAATATTATAATCAAAACAGACATGCGGCTTTACGTGAAGAATTGCTGTTGGATAAAAACTTAAATCAAGAAGAGAAAAAATCAATTCTAGAACTATGCTATGACTATAATGTCCTTTTCCATCTAAAGGGAGACAAGCTAACGTACACTAACAGTATAAAACATACCATTCCCACATTACATAATCAACCACCCATAAACCAGAAAATGTATAGACTCCCAGGAACGCATCGGGTAGTCATAAATGAACAAATCAAGGAAATGTTAGAAAATGACAAAATCCAATTAAGTAAAAGCCCGTGGAATTTCCCTTTAATAGTAGTTCCCAACAAAGCTGGACCTGACGGCAATAAACGTTGGCGAGTAGTAGTAGATTTTCGTAAAATTAACGAGAAGTCTATAGGGGATGCTTTTCCATTACCTAGAATAGAGGATATATTGGACCAACTCGGACACTCCAGATATTTTACTACACTCGATCTAGCAAGCGGGTATCACCAAGTACTTGTTGCTCCGAAGGATAAACCCAAAACTGCGTTCAGTATCGCATATGGGCACTATGAATTTAAGAGAATGCCATTTGGGTTGAAAGGCGTGCCTGCGACCTTCCAGCGATTAATAAATTACATTATAACGGGTCTCCAAGGCTTAGAATGCTTGATCTATCTCGATGATATTGTAATATACGGAACAAACTTACAAGATCACAACGAGAAATTGACTAAAGTATTCGACAGACTTAGAGCCCATAACCTTAAATTACAACCCGAAAAGTGCAAAGAAGTGATTTACCTCGGACACAAATGTTCAAACGAAGGAGCACTTCCAGATCCCAGCAAAACAAGTTGTGTCCAAAATTTTCCTCAACCCCGAACTGTTAGACAAACTCAATCGTTCCTTGGGTTGGCTAACTACTACCGCAAGTTCATTCCGAACTTTTCAAAAATAGTCAGACCAATAACCGGAGACAAAAGTGCCAAGACTCGAGGAAATTAAAATGTCACTGATAAATCCTCCTCTTCTCACATATCCTGATTTTACTGAACCCTTTAATGTAACAACCGATGCTAGCAACGAAGCATTGGGAGCTGTCTTATCCCAAGGGGAGTTAGGCACAGACAAGCCAATAGCTTATGCAAGTAGAAGTTTAAATAAGGCGGAACAAAGATACTCCACAATAGAAAAAGAATTACTCGCTATTGTATGGGCCGCCAGGAACTTCAGGTGTTATTTACAGGGCAGAACGTTCACAGTCTACACAGACGACAAGCCCCTGAAAAGCGTATTCAATGTGAAAGACCCAACTACAAGATTAGTCAGATTTCACCATAAACTCTCAGAGTTTGACTACAAAATTGAATATAAGCCTGGAAAATATAACACTAATGCAGACGCACTTAGTCGAATACCTACCTACACCACCGAGGCGATTCTGACATAGACGATTGTAGTTCCCCGTCACCATCAAATTCCAAACCAGCACATTGCCATGTTGTCACAAGAGGAGGCAGAAAATAAGTTGGAAGAAGTAATTGAATGCCAAAAAACTCCTCAAAGAATTCGAAAGCAATTGCAGCACTCCAAAAACAACTCAGTTGAAATCGACTCAACTAAAAGCAGCCAGTCTGAAAACAGTACATCTGACCTAGGCAACTTACCTTCGAATAATCATTCAATGAATTCCCAAAATAAATCACCTGAAATTATTTCAGACCCTGAAGAAATTCAAATAATTTTAAGGGACTACCATAACTCTGCATTTGGTGGTCACCAAGGAGTTATTAAAACTTACAAAAGAATAAAGAGAAAATATAAGTGGAGAAATATGCTCAGTTCCATCAGGAAATATATTCGAAAATGTACTAAATGTCAGAAAATGAAGGCAAGTCCAGAGTATCGTATGCCAATGGTCATAACAGATACTGCCCTAATGCCATTCGACAAAGTATATTTGGACATCGCAGGTTCTCTTGAAGAAACCCATTCGGGAAATAAGTACATTTTGACTTTCCAAGACAATCTAACGAAATTCGTAGATTGTTATGCCTTGCCAAATGGCGAAGCGGAAACGGTAGCAGGAATATTTTTCGATGAGATAATCACTCGTTACCGTCGATCTTTTTAAACGTGTCTGTAAACACCTAAAACTTAAAAAAATGCAGACTTCCACACGATGGCACTAAGCTCACTAGAATGGACTGTCTGTTTGGATTTACAGCGGATGTTCCTTCAAATCTAAGAAGAGAACCAGAACCCATTTACAATCACGAGAGTTACTATCACCTCCTGAAATACAAAATACAAAAAGCATATGCTATCGCCCGAAAAAATATGCTGAAAGCCAAGGAAAAGTCAAAAGTGTACTATGATAGGCACTCACGCCCGGTAACATTCAGAGCAGGAGATAATGTTCTATTAAAAAGTCCGGCAAAAAAACACAAACTTTCCCAGATATGGCTAGGTCCATATCTCGTGGTACAAGTTTTGAACTCTGTTAACACTGTTATTCAAATCGGTAAACGAAGAGTAACAGTACATAATAACAGGCTGAAGCCATTTCACGAATAACGGCTAAATTAAAAAAAAAAAAAAAAAAAAAAAGTCAGAAAAACGAGGAAACAATTCTTAGTCAAGAATAAAAGGCAACCCAACATGCCCATTCAGTAAGAACACCACAAAAAAAAAGAGGAAGATTCATTAAAAAAAAAATCCGATAATTGGATGTTATTTAGTAAATTTAAGAAAATACAACATTATACCATATCATTTTGAACTTCTTTTTCTCTTATTGGCATTTATATGACTTAAATTGTCCGATGCCAGCCTATCAAATTTCTTCTTTTTCTCTCCGGTTGAGGCAAGATTAGCCCTCATTTTAAAATAATGTAACTCTCTACATAATTTGATGCGCCTGCCCCCTCGTGCCGATTCCATGGTGATATTATTACTCAGCCTAATAGGGATACTAAAACTATGAATAAGAAAAGGAATGTCATTATCAAAACACATAAAGTAGTAACCATCAATAACCAAAAAGTCCAGTTAGACAATGAGACACACCCTAAACCCTGTATAGAAACTACGGAAACTCTGAGTCATGAGCCCGTAGTAGATGTCAAATCTCATAATCTTTCCACACCACAAGAGACGGTGTCGACAAACAGAGTCAAACAAATCACCCAAAATTTCCAATCAGAAATCAGGAAATCTAACAAACCCCGAGTTATCTCACTACCCCCTACCCAAGAAGTAGCAACAACAAACAAAGGAAGAGCTATCTATCAAACTAATCGTTCGGAACTAAAGGACGCAATCCAACACCGATCTGCCGAACCTCCACAGGCAAATAGCCGGCAAAATTTGCCAATACCACCCCCACCACCACTTCCACCTTCTTTAAGCCGTGCAGAGCCAGAGTCAATGTCACGCACCCGCCATGTACAGGTGGTTTAACTAAGTTTTCAATACAAATTGCTAATAATACAAAATAACTAGAAATATCTGTCTTTAAGAGTTAACTAAGTTTTCAATACAAATTGCAAATAATACAAAATAACTAGCATTACCTGTCTTTAAGTAAGTTCTCAATACAACCTTCTAGATTGTACAAAATAACTAGAATTATCTGTCTTTAAGAGTTAGCTAAGTTTTTTTTTAGATAGTACAAAATAACAAGAAATATCTGACTTTAAGATGTAAATTCAAAAATATATACATATATCCTTAATAAACCTGCACACATACATATTACAAATGTATAGCCAGGCTAATCTCTAATGTTATATCAAGAATAAACCTGCACACATGCATATTTTCATATGTATAACCAGGCTAATTTCTAATTTTATATCAAGAGCAAACCTAGAGACTTACATATTTATAAAAACAAATTTATAGAAACAAGATGTACTATTGACACTAATTATATAACTTTTAGCTCAAGTTTAAATCTATATAAGTACAAAAAAAAAATGTACGCATATACATACTGTAAATGGACACTAGTTCCAAATGGAAAATATATGTATAATAAAACTGAAATAAGGAATTCAAAACATGAAATCTAAATGTACCATTAGTATAGTTAATTAAATACCAACTATGTTAAAAAAAAAACAAAAACTATTGTCAGCCAACTCAAATTAATGTACGCATAAATAAGTATGCTTCCTTCAGTAACTACATACCAGTCCCGGCGCTCGACGTTAAGTATATATACAAAATCACTAATGCTTCCAAAAGAACCATACGCTTGAATCATGTTTTAATGCGTTATTCCTCTTCCAAGAATAACACATTTTTTTTTTAAAGGGGGAGATTTGTTACATACATATGCATACCTACATCATGAAGGAAGAAAACATATTTCTGGCAACGCATAATTAAAAACATTGTTCCTACATGCCTATCTACTACATAATTTTCGCTGCATGAAGAATTTCAATAACTGACCTAGATCAAAGATTCTTCATGAAAACAGGCAAGATGTCGCAATACCCCTGCGCGCAAAAAGTCTCAAATTGCAATACGACGACCTTGCGCCGGGTGGAGAAACATATGTATGTGGTAACCCTAATTCAAAAAGCTTTAAAAATAAAAACAGCTTTGATGACCGGCAAAGCTGCATGGAGGCAGTCTGCAGAGGAGCGGAATAGAGGTTGCCACGAGCACAGCACACATCGCACCAGTTATCACATCATTGTATTATCAAATCATTTTTAAAAAGTTGTAAACACCTTCAGTGAATTAAATTGTAAACACCTTCAGTGAATTAATTAGTTAATAAAGTTTTGTGAATTTCCAAGCCGCTGCTCTATTATCTTGTCAAAATCCCACAAATTGGGGGCTCAACCGGGATTGACAGGCCTACAAGCCAGAGCAAGTAAATTATCACAAAACGTAGAGAAAACCGCATTCCATATCTGAGGAAGCAAGAAAATTTGGAAAACGAGGAAGATCAGCGGTGAATTATAGCGGCTCGCTAAAGCAAAAGCAAGCATTGACGAAGTCATAAATTATCGGTGTGTGTGTGTGTGTGACGTGAGCATAAACCGTTTCTCCTAAATTTTGTTTGCCGAAAAGTACAAGTCCACTGCAGCCCGGCGAAGAGAAGAATTTGCTGGGGAAAAACGAGGGGGAAGCAGGCGAAACACCGGCGAAGTTCTAGTTCACACGTTTAGCAAGATAGCTGCGTACCAGACTCATCGAAGGGGAACCGTACAAACGAAGGAAGCTTGCAGAAAATTATAGCTGCGTACGAGACTCTTGCTAAAATTGTAGCAAGAGCGAGGGAAGTGTTGCAGAAACATTTATTGATACGGAGAAAAGCTCACACTTTATTTCTTTCTAGTGTTGCAGGCATCATAGGTTGATAAGGGGTAGCGCAACATCAGGCCGAAGACAGGTTCAGATGAAATTGACATTTTACGCTGCCATCCAGTAAAAGAAAAACTGATTTAAAAAAATAAAAATAGAATTGGGAGTTTAAAGATCTTCTTAACGGAGTAAGTGATTTTCTTTTGAACGTACAAGTAGAAGCAATTAATAAGAAGGGATAGATGTTGATTTAAAATATTACTGGATATTTATTTAAAATATTATTGATAACAATATTAAATTTAAAAACTGGGGACATTTCGCCTCAGTGGCAATCGTAAAGATATTGCGTCGGAATTTCTGTTTGCTCCTTAGCTATTGCATGCGATCAACACACTATAACTATTACGAAGGAAGGAAAATTCAATTAGCATAAAGAGTGCCGCTGTGATGGGGGGTAAAAACAAAAGAAATAGGAGACAGAGTACATTTGAAGAGGAGTATACCTTAAATAACGAGGTTGAAAATTATGAGTCAATGGTTAGAGAATTGAGACGCGAATTGAAGGAAAAGGATAGCACCATCCGTGCACTCCAAGATAGGTTTGGTTCCAACGAGCTCGTTAGGGATGCCCAAGGTGATCAGCATTCTGAGCGATGTCCTACATCAGTCGAGGCTAATAATTCTCTTAGTATGTTCACATTAAAAGATATTGAGGAGGCTTTGAACCCATTTACGGGTCAAGACAATTATTGCGTTTTATCATGGGTGAGGGACTTTGAAAACATGGCAAGCATTCTAAGCTGGAATGAATTGCAGAAGCTGGTCTATGGAAAACGACTAGTGGCAGGAACTGCTAGGCTAGCGCTACGCAGTCAAAATAATTTGAAATCTTGGGAGGAAGTAAAAGACTTCCTAATGAGTGAATTCAAGGATGAGAAAAACAGTGCAGAGGTGCATTCAAAATTAAGGGCTCGTAAGAAGCTACCAAATGAAAGCTACTACGAGTATTTCTTGACAATAAAAGAGATGGGTAGAAGAGGTAATCTGGAAGACAAGGCCGTTATGCAATATGCAGTTGATGGTATTCTTGAGGACGAATCGAAAAAAATTGTACTCTATGGGGCCAAAGATCTTTCCGAGTTTAAGAGCAAATTGCATATCTATGCTAAAGTCAGGGAAAAGGAAAAGAAGAGCAGACCGCCAACGAAGCCTCAGTATAGAGGTACAAAAGAAGAGCCAAATAAAATGAAATGTTTTAATTGTGGTGCCTATGGTCATATAGGAAGAAACTGCCCGAGGCAGTCAGATGGGTTGAAATGTTTTTCGTGCAATAAACATGGCCATAAAAGTGCAAACTGCCCAGAAAAGAAAAGAACTATAGTACAGAATCAAGTGGCTTTCGTGAAACATTTTTCCAATAGTGAAAGTCGTATGGTAAAAACAATCAGCATCAGCGATGTGAGGGTTGAGGCATACATCGACACAGGTAGCGATCTCAGCCTGGTTACTGAGGAGGGATATAAATTGTTGGGCTGTCCCAAGCTGATCAACCCTGTGCACTTTAAGGGGGTCGGTCCGTCAGTATATACAACTCTAGGCGGCTTCGAATCCGAAGTTTTGATTGATGGCCATGTCATTACGGAAAAATTCCATGTAGTACAAGACAGCATATTGCCAAAGCCAGTCATCATTGGTAAAACGTTGTTAAATCGCCTAGAATTAACCATGAAAGCAAACAGTATAACAGTTAAACCAATTGTGGATGAGATATTCAGTTGCTATCAAACCACTGAGCAGAAAGATATCAGCTTAGATCATATCACGAGTAATCACTATAGAAACGAGGTAAGAGAGCTGGTTAAAAATTACAGCCCATCCAAATCCGTAAGGATAGAAGATTTTTGTATGAAAATCATACTTAAAGATGAGACACCTATTCACCAACCACCCAGAAGACTCAGCAGGTTGGAAGAAACCATGGTCAACGACCAGATAGAAGAATGGTTGAGAGATGGAATTGTCACACCTAGTCAGTCCGAATTCGCGAGTCCGGTGGTCCTAGTTAGCAAAAAGGACGGAACGAAGCGGTTATGCATAGATTACAGGAAGATCAACAAAGTCATTGTTCGAGATCGTCAGCCGTTGCCTTTAATAGAAGATCAAGTGGAGCGGCTTGTGCGAGCAAGAATATTCTCTACATTAGATCTACGAAATGGATTCTTTCATGTTCCGTTAGCACCTGCATCGCGGAAGTACACATCGTTTGTGGTCCCATCCGGACAGTACGAGTTCACACGAGCTCCTTTTGGATTAAGTACATCTCCCACGCAATTCCAACGATTCATCAACAAGGTATTTGCTCCACTCATAAGAAGAAACATAGTTCTAGTTTATATCGACGACCTGATCGTGCCCGCCGAAAGCGAAGAAGATGCCACAATTGCATTGAGAGAAGTTCTGATGTTAGCCGCATCGCATGGCTTGCAATTTAAATGGGAGAAATGCCAACTACTGAAGAAGAAAATCAATTATTTGGGATACACTATTGAGAGAGGAAAACTAAGTCCTGCCGAGGAGAAAATCAAAGCGGTAATGAACTTTCCTCTCCCCACAACGGTGAAGCGAGTTCAATCGTTCCTGGGGTTGACGGGATATTTCCGGAAGTTCGTCCAGGACTACGCCCTGATTGCTAGGCCACTCAGCGACCTGTTAAGGCAAGACACCAAGTTCGAAATCACGGAGAAACATAGACTAGCCTTCAATAATCTAAAGCAAGCGCTGACAACGAAGCCGGTTCTATCTATTTATAACCCGGATGCGGAGACTGAACTGCATACCGACGCCTCTAAGTTAGGGTACGGCGCAATGCTTTTACAGAAAAATTACGAAGATGGACAATGGCACCCAGTTTTTTACCTAAGTAGGAAAACTTCGACCGTAGAAGAAAAATACTCCAGCTACGAATTAGAAGTCTTGGCAATCATAACCGCTCTCAAAAAGTTCCGCGTATACCTGTTGGGTCTGAAATTCAAAATTGTCACGGATTGCGCAGCTTTCAAGTGTACCATGAATAAAAAGGAATTAGCTCCTAAAATCGCAAGGTGGGCGATGTTATTATCGGAGTTTGATTACGAAGTGGTTCACCGCCCAGGACGGCAAATGAAGCACGTGGACGCCTTGAGTCGAAACCCGATCACGCTAATTATCCAGGAAGATTCTTGTATACACAAAGTCAAGATTGCCCAAGGTAAAGACAGCAGTATTCGAGCAATAAAAGAAGTTTTGAGACATGGGGAATTCGAGAACTACCACTCCGAAAGTGATATTCTTTTTAAATATCAGGACGGCGTTAAACTTTTGGTGGTACCAAAAGGCATGCAGGCTGAGCTCATTCGAACTTATCATGATCAAGGGCATTTTGGAATTAAAAAGACAGAACACCTCATATCACAAGATTATTATATTCCTAGTCTGAAAAGAAAAATAGTCGACGTCATTAGCAGTTGTGTGCCTTGCATCCTAGCCTCAAAGAAAGATCGAAAAGAAGGATTCCTTCACGCCATACCCAAGGAATCCATTCCATTGGAGACGTACCATTTAGACCATTTAGGCCCAATGACGACCACCAAGAAGGGGTACAGATACATACTCACGGTAGTGGACGCATTCTCTAAATTCGTTTGGCTATACCCTACAAAGACCACAACTACATCTGAGACGTTACAGAAGTTAGAAGTGCAGAAATCAATTTTTGGAAATCCTGGACGCATAATCACAGATCGAGGACCTGCATTTACGTCAGGAGCCTTTAACGAATACTGTGTAAGGGAACGCATTGAACACGTTAAAATTACTACTGGAATACCCCGTGGAAATGGGCAGGTTGAGAGAATACACCAGGTGGTCATATCCATACTTACCAAACTGCGTCTGAGTTCAGAGGAAGAGTGGTACAAACACGTGAAGAAGGTACAAATGTGGCTCAACCGAAGCTATCAGAGAAGTGTCGCAACGTCCCCGTTTGAATTGTTAGTAGGGACCAAAATGAAGTTACCTGAAGATGAAAGCTTAAGGAAGTTAATTGAAGACGAAATGCTAGCTGATTTCATCGCCAATCGCGACGAAGCTCGACAATCCGCAGCTAAAAGCATTCTAGCTATGCAAGAGGAAAATAGACGAAACTACAACAAAAAGAGAATACAGCCCACAAAATATAAGCGCGGGGACCTTGTGGCTATACGGCGAACACAATTCGGCTCAGGTCTGAAAATCAGACCAAAATATCTAGGACCATATAGTGTGACCGCAGTCAAACCCAATGAAAGGTACGATGTACAGAAAGTCGGTAACCATGAAGGTCCGAACGTTACCTCCACGGCAGCAGATCACATGAAGCCCTTCGTAATAGTTGATTCAGATGGCGAGTCTTGCAGTAATGAGAGCACAGAAGAAAGTCAAGGACATGACAAAGAAATTCATCAAACGCATTCAGAATCTACAGCAAACGAAGACGATATAATATTCCCCGATCCAAACACTCCCCTATCATCCTGATGTCATCATGATGCTTGCAACACAGTCAGTAAACGATGTAACCAATGAAGTCATAAACAATACCGAACGAAGTCATTCACCAAAACCAAAGAAGTCAACGAGTACCAATAATGAAGTAGACGTTGAAGTCGTCAACGAAGCCATTTATCAAAAGAAAGAAGTCAACGAGTACCAATAATGAAGTAGACGTTGAAGTCGTCAACGAAGCCATTTATCAAAAGAAAGAAGTCAACGAGTACCAATAATGAAGTAGACGTCGAAGTCGTCAACAAAGCCATATAAGGAAATCAACGAAGTCAATTACATGTAACAAGGAATGAAAAGATGTCGAAGTCATCAACGAAGAAGACTATCAAAACAAGAAATGAGATATCTGAGGGCAGATATCGTACCAGGACGGCCGAATGTGGTAACCCTAATTCAAAAAGCTTTAAAAATAAAAACAGCTTTGATGACCGGCAAAGCTGCATGGAGGCAGTCTGCAGAGGAGCGGAATAGAGGTTGCCACGAGCACAGCACACATCGCACCAGTTATCACATCATTGTATTATCAAATCATTTTTAAAAAGTTGTAAACACCTTCAGTGAATTAAATTGTAAACACCTTCAGTGAATTAATTAGTTAATAAAGTTTTGTGAATTTCCAAGCCGCTGCTCTATTATCTTGTCAAAATCCCACATGTATGTAGGTAGCAACTAGCAACATGTTAATTCACGGTTAATACAGTAAGCCATAAATGCCTACTGTAACCCGAGAATTACATCATAAATAAATAACAAACAGCAAGTGATTCTGGTTCTTGCAAAATATTTGTATGTATACAAACGCGACGAGTGCCGCGATTTAATTGAAGAATGCAATATGCGTGACTTAACACTTTGTACAAGGTGAACATTATGTACACAAAGTGTTAAGTCGGAAGTAAAATATAGTCAGAAGTAAATTGCACATCTTCCGTACTGGGAAGTAAGTACAACATTTTTCCATGTATAGAATAAGAACAATTTATATATATAGAGTAGCAAAATGTAAAAAAGATGAGCAGTAAAAAAGTAAATTCAGTGGTATTCAGTCGTACATTATTTAGGAGCTGAGCTTCAACAAGCTACTCCATACCGAGTATAACCAGTGGTATTCAATCGAAGACTATTTTCATTTAGGAGATGAGCTTCAGCAAGCTACTCCATATCTGCAATAGGAGCTGAGCTTCAACAAGCTACTCCTTATCGAGTATAACCAGTGGTATTCAATCGAAGATTATCTTAAGTAAGAGCTGAGCTTCAACAAGCTACTCCATATCTTCAATAGGAGCTGAGCTTCAACAAGCTACTCCAAATCTTCAATAGGAGCTGAGCTTCAACAAGCTACTCCACGCGACTCAACGTACATAACAATAAGTCTGGGAGGAATTAGACGACACAAGAAAGAAGTAATAATAAATATTCTTTCAACAGAATAATCAGATGCAAAGAAGACAATTTTGGAGGGAATCTTCTGTCAGAACCGGTTGGGGTCTCGTCATATGAGGACTTAACGACCTGTATAGGTGCCCGCACTCCTCACTCGGATCACCCTGGACTGATAGAGGACTCCAGCGGTTGTGATGAAATGTATATAATTCCAAGAGTAGATAAACCCAGTCTGAATGCGACAGACGTTCCGCAAGATGGGGACTTAACGGCCTGTACAGGAGCCTGCGCTCCTCACTCGAATCCCTCTGCACCAACAAACGAAGATGAAACGGATAGTCTTAACCCTAATGCCAAAGACGAAAAATCTAAACCTGGTTTAACTAGTGAAACAAGTGTTGTCACGGAAGAATTAGAGCTGGGTTCTGTAAAATTGCCTCCTAGATCAAGAACCATTGTACGGTTACCTACAGTACAAACGAAAGACTTTTTAGTAACCAGACACGAACCCATACCTGGTGTGTATTTGGGTAACTCTATTTCTAGCCCCCAATATGGCAAGGTTATTCTAATACTACTGAACGTAAGAGACGAAGACCTTCCCGTAAACCTAAACACTCTAAAACTGGAAGCCGAACGTTTAGATGACTATTCTATAGTCCAAAATCTTTATATGGTAAACAAAGTCGAGAAACGTCTTAACCAGTTAAAGAAGAGTCTCAATCTGGAGCACTGTAACTCGGAAGAGGCAGACAGCATATTGCAAATCTATCGGCATTATAATGATATATTTCACTTGGAGGGCGACTTTCTTACAGTGAATAATTCAGTGCGTCATAAGATTCAAACTTTACCCGATAAAGCCCCTGTAAACCTCAAGCCCTACCGACTACCGGAGTCTCAACGGACAGAAATCAGCAACCAGCTAACCCAAATGTTGGAACGGGAAATCATAAGCCCAAGCACAAGCCCGTGGAACTCCCCCTTGTTCCCAAGAAAACCGATTCAGCAGGAAACAAGCGCTGGCGAGTGGTTGTAGACTTCCGGCGGCTAAATGATATAACTGTCGGAGATTCCTTTCCCTTGCCCAACATTATAGATATCCTAGACCAACTGGGTGGATCTCAATATTTTTCCTCTTTGGACTTAGCGAACTGGTTCCATCAAATCCAGATGGACGAAGTTGACATAGAGAAGACTGCCTTCAGTACTTCGTACGGACACTTTCATTTTAATAGAATGCCTTTTGCTCTGAAAAATGCCCCTTCTACATTTCAGAGGTTAATGAACAACGTCCTATCGGAACTACAAGACATAGAATGTTTCGTGTATATGGACGACATTGTTGTGCATGGGTGCAGTCTTAAGGACCAAAATACCAAGCTCGTTAAAGTTTTTGACCGTTTGAGATACAATCTACTGAAGTTACAACCTGACAAATGCAATTTTCTCGGAAGGCAAGTCACTTATTTAGGACACGTAATACACGAAAAGGGAATTCAATCCGACCCGGAAAAGATTAAAGTCGTAAGGACCTACCCAACCCCAAAACGGGTCAATGATATCAAATCATTCCTAGGATTCGTGGGATATTATCCTAGATTCATTGACAACTTTGCGAAAGTCACAAAACCCCTTACTTACCTCACAAAAATGGATATGGCCTTTACATGGGACGCCTTTTGCGATGAAGCCTTTAGAACACTGAAATCTAAACTTATCACTGCTCCTATCCTGAAATACCCCTGATTCGATGAACAATTTTTGGTCACTACCGATGCCAGTAATTTCGCTATTGGCGCGGTACTTTCGCAAGGCGAAGCAGGCAAGACCTGTCTCCTACGTTAGTCGAACCCTTAATACGGGTGAAGTTAAATATTTTACTATTGAGAAGGTCGACGCTTTACCATTATAACTGATCACCAGCCACTTACCTGGCTCATGAATCTAAAAAACCCCACTTCAAGACTGATGAGATGGCGTATTCGATTAGAAGAATACGACTATTGTATAATTTATAAGTCGGAAAGGCTAAACTGCAATGCGGACCCTATAAGTCGCATATCTCCTGTTGGTACTACTGTTAACGCAGTAACACGACAACAAGCCTGTCAGGGTGAAACTCGCACTGAGTTACCCAACTCTGACACCATCGCTGCTTTTACTCCCTCTAAAACTGACATTTATGAGGCCTACACCGAATACTTGAAGAAGGGCACAGTGGATTACTCGCTCGTCCACGAGAAAAAACGTTCTTTAATAAGGTTCAAAACCCCCATTCCAAATTTTTTTATATTAACCCCATACGACGACAAAATGAAGAAAAGCCTCGAGTTGTACACCGGTCTAGAACTAGGCATCATTCCTGCAAGACTAAAAATATGGAACTGGAAAAAACAAAATTCTAATTGTCAAGCTCCCCTTTTCATTGTCGGGTCCCTCCGAAAAGAAGACCACTCTTACTGTCCTAATGGAATAACTTGAATACTCCTCAACGAAGTGATCGAGTTGAGTGACAAGGAAGATATCCAGGAGGTAATACGCGATTATCACACCTCCCCCTTAGGAGGGCATACTGGTATACACAGAACTTTAAAACGAATAAAGATAGCCTATCATTGGCAGAATATGAATAAGGTCATCATAAGTTTCATAAAGAAATGTCTCTCCTGTCAGGCCAATAAATTAAATCGGAACAAAAAGATCCCAATGAAGATAACCTCTATGAGTAGGGGACCTTTTGAAAAGGCTTTTCTCGATATCGTGGGGCCATAGGTTCATTATAACTTTCCAGGACGACCTTAGAAAATTTTCTGAAGGTATTCACCTGCCAGATGTCGATGCGGATACCGTCGCTAGGAAGCTCACTACTAAAATCATATGCCGCCACGGAATTCCACATTGTATCCTGACTGACCAGGGTACTAATTTCCTTTGCCGGCTGTTTACGGAAGTCTGTAAACTGCTTAAAATTCATAAGTTACAATGTACCCCATACCGTCCCCAGACTATCGACGCGTTGGGGCGTAGTCATAGGACACTGACCGAATACCTCCACCATTATGTTAATAAAGATCCTCTATCTTGGGATACCTGGATGCCGTAAGCTGTTTTCGTCAACAACTCAACCCCTCATTCAAGTACTGGCTTCACACCGCACGAGCTTGTTTATGGATTCCCGGCCAGAATCCCTACTTTTCTAAAGCTCAAACCACCTGCTAAAATTACGATAACTATTCTAATGAGCTAAAGGTTCGTCTTCAGCATGGATTTGAAATGGCGCGTCAGACCATTCTGAAATCTAAACAAAAATCGAAGAGACAAAATTTCTGTGGAGCGTTCTTTTAATCTCGTAGGAGATAAGGTTTTTCTTAAGAGTCATGCAAGAAGGTTATAGAATTGAATTCTCCCGAAAATACCACCATTAAAATAGGAAGTAAAATTAAGATTGTACATAATAATGATTTGAAATTGTACGTCGAGTAAGTCAAGCTCTCCTTTTTCAGGATGTCAAACAAGGGCAAACTCCTGTTATCTATACAACTGCTATATCTATGGAGCACCCCGACTGGACTAAACGTCATTTACTTGGAAGGTAACTCGGGAATTTACTTCGAGGAAACAGGTAATGCGGGCCTTTTTACCCATGAGTGCCATATCATCGTTTACTTTGACCTGAGAGGTCTGAATTATGCATTCAACCAACTGGAGGGTACCATACGTGCAATCAAAGGTCTTTGTCAGCGGTTGACCTCTTACGTAGACAACCCCCTCCTCTGCCAAGGCTTTTTTAAACAGATTTTGGGTATCTTCGATAACATTAAGGATAAGGAAAGCTTATTGTCTCCCCTTAGTGTTCGACATAGACGCAGCACCTTTAACGCAGTGGGTTACCGGAGTAAAATGCTCTTCGGAACTCTAGACGAGGACGACGCCATTAAGGACGACCACCTGATTGACAGTGTAAAAACTGACCAAAGGCGCCTCCTCGACCTGTTGAGGAACCATACGTCGATAATAGACACGACGGTTAATATTTTCAACAGGACTCAGCATAGAATTAGGGCGCATTTTTTGTCTTTGGATGGGAGGATTAAGAATCTGGAAGTACTGATGAATACAACGCTCGTCTCGGAATCTCCGTTCAACATGACGCTCCAAATAGAGTCAAATGTTACTGCTGTAACACCCTTGTTAATGAGATACGAGTCTACCATAAATTCTATCGTCGATTTGGTGATAGACGTGAAACATGGCAGGCCGCACCCTGATATTATGACTCCTAACCAATTAAGGAACGCTCTATTAGTAATACAACAGAAACTCCCTAATAACCTGAGGCTCCCAATTTCCGCCGGCCTACAGGACTTGTTCGGCATATACGCGTTGAGCCAGACAAGCAGAGCTAGAAGTGAAAATCAAATAATTTTCGAATTGCTTACCAACTATATAAAGTAACCCCAATGCCATCCGTTGACTATATAGTAGTTGATTATAATTGAGAACACTACTATACCCTCAATAATCTCGATTTTCAGAATTGCCTCACCCGAGATGCCTTTCATTACCTCTGCCGACTAATGTACCCAATATTTAGCGTGCATCCAGAAAACAACATCTGCGAAATTGAGCTTCTAAAGCACGTCACTAAATTGCCCGACCCTTGTCACATACGGAAGGACACTCCAGATAATTTTGGATCCAGCTTTCACAAGCGAACAAATGGCTTTTTGTTCTAACCAAGAACAATGCACTACACGAAGTCTGTGCTAACAAAATTTTCCCCCAAACCCTACTGGGTACTGGAATACTGGAACTCTCGGGCAAGTGTTACCTGCGGGGTGATACACTAACTATCCAACCCCATTCGTCTAAAAATACGGAAATGCACAATTACTACGTTCCCATCTTAAACCTATCTACATCTTTGAGATTTCCTAACATTATTAAACCCCCAATTGCTAACACTACCAGAACGCACCTCCTAAAATTTTCCTCCGATAAAGAACTGCAACGGTTAAGTTCCTCTATAAAAGGAATAAGACAAATCGAAGATCAGTGTCTGAATGCTCACGACATCCACCACTATTCTATTTCGTACACCACTGTTATCGTCGTTGTTTTGATTTCGTTTTCGCGTACTTCTATTTCATAAAACAAAGAGGGAAATTCTCTGAACCCAGCAACGCAACTAGCGTAACAGCAAAAGAATTAAATATAAATGTAACCTCTAAAGAGGATGGGCCCAGCCCACTATGTAAAGGAATTATGTAAACCCGTTTTTATCCACTGGACGACAGCAAATAATTATAAGAACTTCCCAGGCGGGAGAGTTATCTGTTGAACGGATTGTTTATCACAGGAGCATATAATAATGAATAATATAATAAGGAATGAAATGTAATACAATTTAATAAGTATGTAAGTAATAAGTACGTTTTTGTAAATAATAATTGAGTGATATATTTTGTGAAAATTTCAATCTCACCAGTTATTACTAATGCGATAGAAATTAGACTGTAAGTAATTAAGTGAAAAGAGCGCAAAAAAATCTACAAAAAAAAATCAGACTCCTTTCTTTTCTTCTTATCTTGATTTGTGTGGCAAATGCTCACCGAATATCTCTACTCCTGATCAGTCGTAGGAATTTTTTTTTCTATGGTTGATGGTGTCATGAGTTCGCACTCATAACGCGTAACGTACCTGTGTACATTGCATACTCGTGCAAATATGTACTTCCGATAACAAAAATATTCAATTTCATTTCCTGTCATACAAAGTGTACAAATTGTACACTTTGTTTTGCTCACATGCAAAAATGCCGATGCGGGGCCTTTTTGCCCACCAGCGATAAGAAATACAATATTTCTTACTAGAGGATATTTCCTCCCGACATTTCTCAACAGCTAAAACAGCGCGCGATTATTTTTCTCCATACATTTTTATCGCAAAATCGCTCGATCAGCGAAAAGCGTAGAAAACGGCGTTGGCAGCGAGGAATATGTGTGGCGGCTGAACAGGATCGTCGTGTCAGTCGTTGAGTTACCGGTGGTACTACTAAAACCAAAAAGCGTTCCTGACGAACAAATTAATAAATTGCGAATAGTTCTTAGCAAAATCTAAAGTGTTCTTAGTGAATAATTAAATAAATAAAAGATCTTTCTTTGCTATCAATAGTACTTATTAAATTTCGAAAGATACTTGTTCAAATCAAAAGCTTTCTTTACACACAATCAAATTAATAATAATCGAATAGTACTTAGCAAAATCAAAAATGTTCTCAGTGAATAATCATACAAATAAAAGATCTTCCTTTCCTATCAGTAGTACTTATTAAATTTCTAAAGATACATGTTCAAATCAAAAGCTTTCTTTACGCACAATCAAATTAATAAATCTCGAATATTACTTAGCAAAATCTAAAGTGTTCTTAGTGAATAATTAAATAAATAAAAGATCTTCCTTGGCTATCAATAGTACTCATTAAATTTCGAAAAATACTTGTTCAAATCCAAAGCTTTCTTTACAACAAATCAAATTAATAAAATTCGAATAGTACTTCGCAAAATCAAAAGTATTCTTAGTGAATAATTTGACAAATAAAATAAAATCTTTTGTTATCAAAAGTACTCAATAAATCTCGAATAGTATTCAGTAAAATCAAAAGCGTTCTTTATGAACATTTAAATCAATAAACCTCGCATAGTGTTTATTAAGACCAAAAGTGTTCTTTATGAATGATTATAACAATAAAATACGAATAGTACTCGTTAAAAATCAGAAGTATTCTCCACGAATAATTAAGTGAATGAAAGATACTTATTAAGATCAAAAGCGTTCTTTATGAACATTTAAACCAATAAATTTTGAATAGCATTTATTAAGATCAAAAGTGTTCTTTATGAATAATTAAAATAATAAATTTCGAATAGTACTTAGCAAAATCAAAAGTGTTCTTAGTGAATAATTAGATTAATAAAATATCTTCTTTAGCTATCAAAAGTACTCAATAAATCTCGAATAGTATTCAGTAAAATCAAAAGCGTTCTTTATGAACATTTAAATCAATAAACCTTGAATAGTGTTTATTAAGACCAAAAGTGTTCTTTATGAATGGTTAAAACAATAAAATACGAATAATACTCGTTAAAAATCAAAAGTGTTCTCCACGAATAATTAAGTGAATGAAAGATATTTATTAAGATCAAAAGCGTTCTTTATGAACATTTAAACCAATAAATTTTGAATAGTATTTATTAAGATCAAAAGTGTTCTTTATGAATAATTAAAACAATAAAATACGAATAGTACTCGTTGAAAATCAAAAGTGCTCTCCACGAATAATTAAGTGAATGAAAGATACTTATTAAGATCAAAAGCGTTCTTTATGAACATTTAAACCAATAAATTTTGAATAGTATTTATTAAGATCAAAAGTGTTCTTTATGAATAATTAAAACAATAAAATACGAATAGTACTCGTTGAAAATCAAAAGTGCTCTCCAC
This sequence comes from Dioctria rufipes, assembly GCA_963924295.1. Lineage (NCBI taxonomy): Eukaryota > Metazoa > Arthropoda > Insecta > Diptera > Asilidae > Dioctria > Dioctria rufipes. Next base: position 22,043 of record CAWUPM010000716.1, on the reverse strand, counting down.
GAATAATTAAGTGAATGAAAGATACTTATTAAGATCAAAAGCGTTCTTTATGAACACTTAAACCAATAAATTTTGAATAGTATTTATTAAGATCAAAAGTGTTCTTTATGAATAATTAAAATAATAAATTTCGAATAGCAAAATCAAAAGTGTTCTTAGTGAATAATTAGACAAAAAAAATATCTTCCTTTGCTATCAAAAGTAATCAATAAATTTCGAATAGTATTTATTAAGGTCAAAATTTTTCCTTATGGATAATTAAATAAATGAAAAGTGTTCTTTATGAATGATCAGGTCGATAAATTTTGATTAGTGTCATTTACAGATGATTAAACCAACTGAGTTCTTTCATTAAAGACTGAACAATAAGTCCATACTATCGACATATTACTCTTCAATAACAATTGGAATACTAAAGTTTGAGGATATTGATAATACTGTGGGGCTGGTGCACCTTCCTCCGTTAATGAGAAGCACTCCCAGTCCTTTGTGTTTCGCCAATAATCACCACACTGACTTGAAGTTTTCCCCGTACTTTTATTTATGAAATTATTGATTGAGAACTGAACTTGCTTTACATTTGTATCCCACAAGTCTTCTTCAAGTGTACTCGTTCTCAATGCATTCAAAATAGATCTATTTAGTCTTTCTACTTGGGCGTTAGCTCAGGGGGTCACGACCGCATTCTTTGTATGTTTTATATTGTTCTGATTACAAAATCTTATAAATTCTTTCGCTGTGAAAGAACTTCCCTGGTCCTTAAAATATTCGATAACGTATTTCGTCTTGGTAGATTTAACGGCTCGAATAAATAAAAATTTAGTGAACGGATCCACGACAGCAATAATATAAGAATTGCCACGTTTACTTTTTGGGAAGAGTCCCTAATGGTCCACGTGAACAACTTTCAATTGCTCTGGTTCATTTGGGATCGGATGTAGAAAACCTTCTTCTTTCTTTTCCTGCATTTCTTTTGTTGTATAGAAATCTGATACAATTGGAGATATATTTATCTACATATTCCTTCATTCTCGAAAACCACTAATGTTATCCTATCTTCTGAATTAATTTTCAGGTTATCGTACAGGAACTACCAAAGTCTACATAGGCTATTGATTGTGTTCCATTTATTTAACATCCTTATAATACTTATGGTTTGTTATTTCTGCATTTGGTGTTTCTAACAACGCAACTACTTTATTTTTGTCCGCTTTTCCTTTTCTAAGGCAGCTAGATTCTCTATGATTACGACTCCGACACGTATTACATATCTTTTCTATATTTGAGAGACATTTATTTGCAAAATGGCCTACCTTGCCGCACTGAAAACAAGTTGGACTTGAGGGTGTTTTCTTTTGTATTGTTACATATTCGTCTCTTCTGGACGAAACATGCAGACGACGCATTGTTTGGGACGCATCATTCCTTTGGTTTAAATATCGAAAAATCTCTTTTGGTGTTTTATAATGACCCGCTCTGTTCAAACTATCACAACCTTATCACCCTTCCCGAAAACTACTCGTGTGGGAAGGCGCAAATGACTGCCACTCTAGCCGGATTCGACACGAAAGTAGAGCAGCTTTGTACTTTTAACGCGCGGCAGACGCTTTGAAATTTTTGTATTGATTGATTTTATACAGTTTATATGCTTCGTAAGCTGCAAATGCAAGATCTGGCACATGTAATGGATGTGACATATGCACAGTTTCGCATTTAATTAATAACTTAAGCTTTTCCAGCACTTTCCTTTTTATAAATAAACTTAAGAGTACCTGCGCGACACGTTTATTTGGTCTTGCTTAAAACCTTCACACGTCTGCTGCGAACGAAGCTTAAAACGCGCCGGACGCGACGCGTACATTGGGCCTTCGCCTTTAGTACTTGGAACTTATGTAGACCGAAAGAGTCAGGAACATAGAAGTAAATCTACTTTCTGCAATGTATCTCTATCACTGACATATATGCCATATCCCACACAGCGGAGGACATTGTCATTTTTTCGTGTGAGAAATATTCGCTGGTAGGAGAAAGTCCGTACCAGCAAGTTTCGATCGGCAGTACGGGTAGCATACCAATACTACAGCAAGCCGACCATTTTGAAATTGCGAGATTTCTGATATTTCTCGATGTAACGTAGCGTAAGCTGAGGTTCTTTAGTAAACTATATTCTATTATATTCTTATTAAGATTTGTGATGCTATTTTGATCAAATAAATTAAAATTAAAAATTGTTGGTTGTCGTCAAAAGTCATTCAGTCCACATGCAATGTGCCAAATTTTAAGGAAAATAATTGTCTTCTATATACCTTATTCCATTCCAATATATTCGAAACGTATTTTAATCAATAGAATAACACAAAAAACTCCAAACAAATTGGGTGGAAATATTATCTGTCTCCAAATATCGTCACAATACAGCAAGTTCTTGTCAAATCATCCATATCTTGTATCATTGTTGTTTTATAGGAAATGTCAGATGGGTACCAAATTCGATGTTCGCGACGTGAAATAAGAGCGAATTTATACTTTTCGTTGAAGAATCCTTAAATTTAACCTTAAATTTTGAACTGTAAAGTAAAATTATTTGGAAGCTGGTTTTGAAGCAGACTTAATTCAGTTTGCTTTTGTTTAATCGTGGAAGAAAAGTTAATAGAGGAAGTAGAAAAGCACCAAAAGCACGTTGAATGTGACAGGTACTTTTTGAAATCGTCGTACGCGACGCTAGGGTCGTATCTAAAAATTCAATCAGTTGTAAATTTAATTACAGTGAACTAAAATTATAACCACCCTGTAAGTAAGAATTCTGAAAAAAAGTCTAACGTATTGTTGGAATTGGATCAGGTCATTCTGAAAATCTCTTCAATCAAAATGGGACGAAAAAGGGTGATAACAGCATCAGAGTAAGCATTTCAAAAAATGAAATAAATAAATGTAATTAGTATATTACATATATACGAATTTTAAAATAATATATATATATATAGATATACTTAATATATATATATAGATATACTTAATATATATATATATATATAGATATACTTAATATATATATATAGATATACTTAATATATGTATATATGAATAATAAAAAGAAATTCTAAAGATATTACAGAAAAAGAGTTGGCGGAGCAGCTCCAGCAAAGAAAACAGCAGCAGCCGGAACAGCAATAGACGTTGCAACAGCAGCTGGAACAGCAACAGCAGCAGACGTTGCAACAGCAGCCGGAACAAAAGCAGCAGCTGTAGAAAATGTAAAAGCTGCAGAAAACGGGAAAAAAAGAAGAAATATAAACAAAAAGAAGGAAAAATGCGGGGAAAAAAAATTAAAGTAGCAGAAGGGGAGAGAAATACCATTATTTTTAATGCACCATGTAAAATAGTGGTTATTCACAAATTAAAAAAAAAATTGAATATTTTGTTTTTCAAGGCCCTTTTATATATTGACTATAAAATTCGAATGCTTTGTGTGATTTACGTACTAATCCATATCAAGAGTGGTTTAAGTTTTTAATCGATAGGGCCACTGACATGTATAACATAGACCGCTGACACCACTGATGGGATCACTTTTCTATAGTTGTCTCTTTTTGGTTTAACGACTAGATTCCACTAAACTTGAAATAATAAGTTATATACGACATCCACCCACTGACATGTATATAAATGGACTGCTCGTTTAACCAAAAATGCATGAAAGGAAATGGCACCACTTTCATATTCCTGTCTCTTTCCGTGAGAGCATACTTTCCCACTGAACTGTAACGATTAGGAATGAGAAATTGCTTGTAAAAATCCTTGTAAAAAACACTTTCTTCAACTCATAATTAAAATTTAACGATACAAATAGTCCCAAATACTTTTATGGTTAATTCGATAAATCCTACGGACATGCATATAAGTAAATTCGCAAATAATTTAAATATAGCGGCAATTTATGACAGTTGGTAGCATTGACAGTGAGAGCATACTTTGTGAAATGAAAATCGGTGCCACATGAAAGAGGAGATCAAGCAGTCCATTTATATATGTACATGTCAGTGCATCCACCATAGTTACACTTCAGTTCAGTGGATTTTCCAAATGAATACATAGAATAGAAATAGATGGAAATATAACATTTGTAATCCTTTCTCTGTCTGCTTAATTTAATTTCCTTAAAAATTAAGTTTAAGAAATAATAGATGTTATAGGAATAAAGCTTCCAATATAAATAATAATTTAGAATATATTTGCAGTGTGTTGAGCTTGTAACATGACTGTTGAAACGAATATGAAATTTGAAATTTAGATTGTTTTCACACCCCTCCCAACAAATTCTTTTTCAGCCTTAACTGTAACCATGTTCACTTAGTGCGAAGTTTTACTACCGAGGTATATAGAATGCAATTATTCCAACGAGATAAGAACTAAAGGAGATGCAAATGAGAAAATATCGCGTACCCAATTCAAACACAATGACACTGATATTGTTTGTACATAAGCGCCGTAAAATTTGTACACCTGTACACAATTGTACAACCTATGCGCAATTTTAATCGCTTTTATTTTCATATACTCAAAAGTCTTTACTGAATTTGCAAACGTGAACGTAAAAAAGTTAATAATTTTTAAGAAAAGTTCAGTGGTAAAAAGTTTGTGAGTAATATTTGCTTCGTGGCCCCTACGGTTATTTCACGGGTTTTCCTGCGTCAATGTACCAAGCCCAAAACCATCCAAACCTAAGTATGGATTTGACAGCGAAGACCAAAAATGGCGGAGTGAAACATACACAAATGCAGGGCAATTTTGGGTACGCTCATGTACACGGATCGTACATATGATTGCATCTCCTTTAGTTATTACCTCGTTGAATTATTCCCATTACGAAATACGTTCCACCATTTATGATGAAATATTGTGAAAATATATAAGAAAGTACGGTACAGACAACACAATACTCTCTCCCCTCTCTATGTGTTTCCTATATCAATGAATATACATTAGTCACAGAATTACGTCACAGGCTATCAGCTGCAATGTGTCAAAATTGTAATAGGAATACTTGTCTTCTATACATCTTATTCCAATTACAAACCCGTCATATACGTTTACGTTCCTGTCAGGTGATATTTCAGTGTTGTCCCGTAAGTGTTGTGAAACCTGAAAGCTATCAATAGCAAGTTGGAGTGCATTTTAATATATGAATTATTAGTGTTATGAACAAAAGAAATGAGGGTTCTTCCTTGATGCTCGGCAGCTTTTGAATAATATGGTTTATGTTACATGTTTTACATACTCATTGAAAATTCCGGTTTCTCTTTTCATATTTTGTTTTTCTTTATTTTATTATTTGTTCCTTTAACTTTAGCTAAATATCGGAGAGTGTAATGCCTGTGTGGACCATGCTGTACATCTTATTCTTTATTTTCATTTATATGACTAATTTACTTTGTTTAAAATTTCTCTTATTTTAGGAGCGATATAGCATAGACGTTGAAAAATTGCACCCAGATTTTTTAAAAGAAATCAACATTTGAGTTGGAAAATGAGAGGAATCGGACAACTCCTTCGCAAGGTTGCCATAAAATACTTTAGTTTTTCACAATAAATTCTGTGCAGTGTAAATAAAGCAGGTTTTTTACATAAACTGTAAAAACGATCAGACTTACACGTTTTTATTTACTGAAAAGCTGTTCAGAATATGAAATCGTATGAAATTGGTTATAATGATTTTTACTGCCCGACGACCATTATGGAAATATATACGAAAATCACTTAAAAAATCGAAGTTGCACAGATGGGTGATCATACAAAATGACATACGGGCAGAGCATTCATGTAAGGCATGATAAGAATTGGTGATAGGTCAATACTACCTTTTTTATATCCTATATGAACTCTATAGGGTATACTAAGTTTGTTATTCCGTTTGTAATACTTCGAAATAATGATGGTAGAGCAAAATGGATTAGACACCCATGCAAAATATTAAAAGTTATTTTGATTTTTTGCATGCCGGTCCGTCTGTATGTCGTCTATGCGCACGATAACTCGAGAACTCGTATACTTAGGGAGCTTAAATTTAGTACACACACTTAAAAAAATAAAATAAAATGAAGTTCGAAAATGAGAAAACTCCTTCCCGGGGGTACCATACAAAAATTTCGCTTTCCACAATATATTTGGACACTGCCTGAGAACGCGTCGACGTAGAGAGCTAAAATTTGATACATGGTGTTTTTATGGTAATATCAAGTAAAATGTCAAAATTGGAATAAATCGGGCAACCACTTCTGGGTGTTGCTATATAAAAATTTATGTTTTTTACATATGCTATGAAAACTATCAATCTTAGACATTTTTATTGTACTAAAAACGAAATCCTATTAAATTATTTATATTAATATTTTGTGTACGACGAACCGTTCCATAAATATATGCGAAAACCACTTCAAAAATTATACTTTCATACATCGGTGACTATACGAAATTTAATATGGGCATTAATCTAGGGTATCATAATAATTGTTCTTAGACCAATTCTAGCTTTTTTAGTTGTTTACTTGTTAAAATTAATTTGATTGCATAAATTACAGCTATTTAGATACAGAATTCTTGATGTACCGAAAACCAAAAAAATGGATTGTTGTAAGTGGCGAAAGGTATACTTATACTACCTTTAGTGTACGTAATTATTCTTATAGAAAATTATTTATATATACTTTTATAAAACGCTGTTAAGAAATAGCACTTCTATCACAAATAGTTTAGATGTTATATTTATTTTTAGATTTTGAAATATTTTTTGGGCTCTTGTAAAAAGTTATATTTTAGTCGTCCACGACGTTAACGCTTTTCAGCGTCATTATGATAAAAGGTAAAAACCACTTCGAAGAACGATCAAGCGGAAACAATTTGGGAATTGTCATCCCTGTGCCAGGAGAGGTATTAATTATAGTCCTGAAAAACGATTTTGTGTGTGTAAAATCTGGAATTGTATGTAATTTTTTTAAAAATAAAAAATGACTGAAAAATCCTTATTTGTTTTTTTTGCAAGATATTCCTATCGGTTTTGTGAAGTTGTAAATTGTATTTTGTCGTTTATTATTTGCAGGTTTAAATGTAATAATAAAGAAATTTTGAATAACTGGATATTAATTGATTTGGTAATTAAAAATTGTTGACTTAATTTTATGCAAAAATGGTATTGTTAATATTAAAAGAAAGTTTATATTATATTTGTTTGAAATAGGGACTTCTCCTGGACAACGCAGAAATGATACTGGATACATCTATTACAGTCTGTAATCAAAGATGAAAATACTGTGATTGTAGACAGTAGCAGGTATCTCTATAATGTTTTATTTATTGTGTAGAAGATGTCTGCATTTGTCATTTGCTTATTGTTTCCAACTTTAAAACTTGTAATAAAAGCATTTTCGGTGCCTGGATATTACTATTAATTTGATTTATAATCATTTTAACTTTATATGCTGGAAAAATTTTGCATTAAATAGTAGTTTGTATAACATTTTATGCAAGTATGACCATCTCGCAAATAGCTTTATTAATTTGACTTTTCTGACCGCCTTAATTTTATAAAAATTTAGTAATCATGTACTATGATTCTACCATTTAATAGACTTAGTGGATGATTAAAAGTTAAGATAATCAAATGCAATGTTTTATTTTATTAAAATTTCTCTTCTCTAAGGAGCGATATAGCGTCGCCGGAAAGGGCAAGGCAAGGAAAGTTGCACACAGATTTTTCAAAAGAAATGAAAATTTGCGTTAGAAAATGGGAGGAATCGAACAACTCTTTCGTAAGGTTGCCATACAAAAATTTTGGTTTTCACAATATATTTGAACACTGCCTGAAAACGCGTCGACGTAGAGAGCTGAAATTTTGTGCACTGTGTTTTCATAGTAATAGTAAAAAAAGCTTCAAAAATAAACTGAAACAGGCAACTTATTTTTGTTCTTGCCATATAAAAATTTTGGTTTTTACGTATACTGTAAAAACAATCAGTTTTAGACGTAATTAAATTCAATTAAACAGAAATATGTAGTATACACGAAGAAAGAGGATAGTAATAGCAGGTGTTCATTTCATAAAGCATTTGTCCCCTCAGACCCTTAACGACACCCCCCTCAGAACACTTGAAATCGTGATATGAGAAATTTGAACTAATATCTCTATATCAATGAAAATTTTTTTTGTCCGATAATTTCTTCTAATGGACTCTTACTACCAAGAGAAGTTGTATTACGCATTTTATGTAATATTTAATTGTAAAAAAAAAGTTGAAAAAAGTTAATTTTTCACGTAATTATTTGATGTTTCCTTCTGACGGACACCCCCTTACTTGGTTCAAAATAGTGATGGTAGGGTGTCAGTTACAGTTAACTTCAGTTAATTACATTAAATCCCACAGAAATATGCATTACCCCACAGGTAGAGGATAGCATTAGCTTTCCATTTCATACATCACTTGTCTCCTCAGCCCCTTTACCCCACCCCCTCAGAGCAGTTGAAATCGTGACATGATAAATTTGAACTAATATCTCTATATCTATATCTAAGTATTAATTGGAAATTTTTTTTTCCTATAATTTCTTATAATAGACTCTTATTGGCAAACGAAGTTTTATTAAGCATTTTATGTAGTATTTAATTGTGAAAAAAAATTGAAAACTGTTAATTGTTCAGGTAATTATATGATGTTCCCTTGTAAAGGACACCCCTTAATTGGCTGAAGTAGCGATGGTAGGGTGTCTACAGATAGCTTCTGGTAATGAAATTACATTCCACAGAATTATGTAGTACACAGTCATTTCATATAGCATTTGTGCGAAAAGCCCCCTTACCCCCCCCCCCCCCCCCCTCAGAACACCGGAAATCAAGAAATGAGGAAATGTTTCTTATTGGTACATATGAATGACCATTTGACCTTGAATTTAAACACCTATTTTAATGAAATTTAGTACGAATAATCTACGCAGATGGTAGAATATAAAATAATTACCCCCACCCACCGAAAAATAAGTTTTGTATTTTTTTTTTATATTAATATATAATATATATATAACCCACCATTAAACTCTGTAACCCGCGGCACAACCCACCGCGCAATAGTCTCAAAAAATCATAACAAAATCCCCACAATGAAGTTACAAAAAGAATTATGAAAATCCGTTGGAATTTGGTCGAGATATTAACTCCCACACCTATGTATGGGAGTTAATTAGATTGAATCTAATTTAGCGCACCTCGCAATGTATTTGTATAAGCAGCTCCTAAAGTAATAAATATAATGAGCTGCGGTTTTTATTAGATGAAAGCTAAGAGATTGAAGAAAGTAATAGTAGTAGTAAAAAAGTGGCTTAAAGTTGCAAAATAGACCCACATAGTGGCGTTGCATGTAATCTAATTAGAGAATTTGGGTAGTGTTTTAGCAAAATCATCTCAAATTCGTTAATTACAATCGAAAGTTGATTTTGTAAAACGTATTATTTTAAGAACAGGTAAGGGTTGAAAATATCCCAACCCACTGAGCCCTCATTGTTAATTTCATTACTAAAAAAAAAAAAAATTGAAAGTAATTTAAAAAAAAAATATCGAAACTTTTGCCGTTCTTGACCCCCTTCCCCACCCGGAGGGGCAAACCCAAAAAATGAATAGTCGTTGTATTGGCGCATATCCTGGCTATAGATTAAAAACAGAGTCATGGTAATCCATCCCATACTTTTCCAGCAATATCGATTTTTGTGTATGAAGGTAATTTGAAATTATTCTAAAATGACCCCAGAAAGGGCCGATTTGGTCGTCTTCCATCACAGATGAGATGCTATGAAATTTTTAAATATAAACGGTAAAGGATGTTTGTGGGATGATATCGCATCTAAATCAGGTGCCCTAATCGTATATCTAATTAGATTTTACATGCGTTTTATAGTTTTTTACATAATAGAAAAAGAAAAAAATGCGCCGTTTTTGTACTAAGAAATGAGGGATTTTTTTGTCCAAATGTCGACCTATTTTACTTTCACTATTACGGTGAATTGTTGTGTCCCAATACAATAACTTCCCATGGGAGAAATATTCACAATAGATCACTAATGCGTTTAAAAGAAAAAAAAATATATGCGAAATGTGTTAAGTAGATGTATGTTAAGTAGATATATGAAAATGCATTTTGAATTTCTTTTAATTTCTAAGAAGTTTGAGTACCCACACGCCTATACTGGGCATCTTAAATAGCCTGCAAACTCAAAAAGGCTTCTGTCCCCCAAACTCCCCCCTACCCAAAAATCGAAAAACGTAGTACCCTAATGCACATAGAATTTAATTCTACAAAAAATGTTTGGATCGGTTGCTTTATGTAAGAGCTAGAGGGATCAAGGATTTTTTGCAATTCAGGCGTTTGTATGGGGCGAAAATCAGCGTTACCAGCCCCCCCGTAGATTCTCTCCCTTCCCCCAACCAAACACGAAATGATTACCAGTCAGAGAACCTGCTAGCAGCTTTCATTTAAGACATCAAAGACTTCGCTATGCCTCTTGGTTCTGGAGATATCAGCAAAAAAAAATTGAACTTTACTCCCCCTTCACGGCCGAGAGCAAGCCCCCCGCTCAAAAAAATCTTTACTAGAAGATGCGCGACAAGAGGAACAGGTATGCCACCTTAGAGCGAATTCATGTTTCCCCCATCCCCTCCCCGCAAGCCACCCTTACACGTTATAAATGTCAGGGGCCTTGAGCTATTTAGTAACGGTTGATATAAAATTTATTTGGTGCGAAAATGTTAATAAATGTAGAAAGTCCCCGAACAAAGTTATTTTGACCTTAATTTTCTTACTCTTGTTTTCACTCCCTACTATACACGAAACTGCTTTCTGTCTTCCTGAAGTTTAATTTTCCATTCGATCCAAGTATAATTGACAGAAACCAACCCGTTATACCACACTTCAGCTAAACAATTTAGATAAAGCTAAATACAATGTAGCTTCTTCAGACCAATGGAAAATTTCTTTCAATTCGTCTACCTTTTTACACCAAGCTACCGAAGACTGATTCCGATCTTCAGGATTGAAAGTTGGCACCGTATCACCCATAAGACCAGTATTATTTTGCCTAGTATTTAACCCCTCCACTAAACTAGTTATCGCTTCTGTAAACCTATCTAGGGATTCGACAGTAGTATGAGAGTTAGTTTTAGACTTTCGGCGATTTTCTCATTCACTTTCGGAAGAACTTTGGGAATGATAACGGCTACGATCTCGTTCCTGATGGATCGAGACCTTTTCGTTCTACCCATTTTAATTTTAAATACACTTAAAGGAAAGATCCAAATAAAACGACATAACTAAATATAAAAATTAAACAATTTTCATGTGTGTTCATGGATAATATTTTAATAAGCAAAAAAAAAAAAAATAAATTTCTAATGAACACAAGTAATTGAAGAAATCACGGCTTATAAATATATATATATCTGTTTTTACTAGTATATTTATTTATATTAAATATATATATACACACACAACCAAAATAAATAAAATTGCCCAAAATAATTAAAGATTCACACTCATTTTGTTTTCAGTCATTCCTACATAAACCGAATATGAATATAATTGGTTATCCAATCCTCCAAGAGCCTAAAAATCAAGCATAATCATTTAAAGGGACATTTATCCCACTTTTGACAATTGTAAGACCCAAATTAAAACATGCACTCAGATATTTTTTTTTGTCTTAAAGATTTTTATTTCATTGACATCATATCAATATTTAATTTATTTTGATTATAATCACTTGACAGCTCATGGGGATTGGCCAATAAGATCCTTCCCGGCTTCACACTGTAAATAGATAAAAATAATAACTATGAGCTCGGTCTGGCTACTATATCTCGAAACACGCGAGATATGCGGAATGCCACTCACTACAAGAAACGTCATTTTCGATGCGGATATATGTATATATATATTGTAGCTCTTTTCTTTGTTGTATCATGTAATTAATTTACAGAAATGGTCTTATTTTCAGTTTGAAATAAACTTTCCACCATCAAATATGTAATATCACAGGAAAATAAATATCATATATTCCAACTCATTTTAAAAGAACGTAGTTCATCCCTGTAGTTAGAATTATAAAAAGGATCCCAAGAATATAAAAAAAAATCATTCATTGCAACTCTAATTTAAAAGAACGTAGTTAGACCCCGTAGTTTTCCTAGAATTGTAAATAGAAATAAGTGCATCACTCACGGACTGCAGTAAAAGGTAACGAGTTGCTTACGCACTTACTGGGCACATTCGTGCTGGCTGTTGCAGTTTTCGTAATGCGTAGATTCATAGGAACTGTACCAAGTTGAGGACAAGGCAACTAGCCGGTTTTTACTGTATTGAGTAGTGTGTGGGTAGATTTTGTGTAAATGTAGGAACAAGACTGCGTAAGCGGAATAGCATACATTTAAAATTCGTTAAATATTGGAAGTGGTTTGAACGATTTACGCATTCCTAAATATTGGACTGATATTATTCAATCAGTTCTTGCTGAACCTTAGTAATCAGAGGATTAAAATTGCTATCTCTGTTGTTGATTATATTGTGGTGCCATTAATGCGTTGTGGGAAAATAAATTCGAAAAAGAACGATTAGTGTTTGATATTAGAACTAAGCTTGGTGGTGCTTTATCGGAAAGTAAATTTAAAAACAAAAAGAAGAATTAGAGTTGTGGATTTGGTGAGTAATCACGGAGTTAGCCTGGTGTGTGTGAGTGTATGTTTGGTGAAATATTAGCATTTTGACGATTTCTCAATCATTAATAGATGTTCAAAAGTAGATTTAGTCACTACTATGAGCATACTGCTAGTTCACCAGGTTGTGTTGAGTTTCAGTAATGTTTTATTATCAGCGAAATGGAGGTAAAATTCTGCTCCTCCTCCTCATGTTTCGACGGCTGGGAGTTGAAGGTGAAATTGGCTCTCCTCTCCCTTTAATATGTGGCGTGGGCTCTCCTCTCCCTTTAATATGTGGCCATGGCTCTCCTCACCACACTCCATTCCAGTCCCTTCTCATTCGATGTTGAGAGGCTCTCCCTCAACGCGTTTGTGTTTAAAAAAAATATATATATATATATCCGCATCGAAGATGACGTTTCTTGTAGTGAATGGTATTCCGCATAGCTCGCGTGTTTAGAGATTAAGTAACCAAACCTAGCTCATAGTTATTGTTTAAGCCGGGAAGGATCTGGTTGGCCAATCCCCATGATTATAATGAAAATAAATTAAACATCGATATGATGTCAATGAAATAAAAATCTTTAAGACAAAAAAAAATATCTGAGTGTATGTTTTAATTTGGGTCTTACAAATAAGTAACTATTTATTTGATTTTTAAAGAAATATGCATCTAAATGAACAAAATTTACTAAAAACAAGAAAACAGCCTAACTACAAACTTCAACAAAGCGTTCGAACCGACTACTCCGAGTTTAATAATCCAAACTGACGCTCTACCAACCGAGCCAAATGATAATTAAACGAGGTCAGTAGCATATAGAAGGTTTGTAATTTTGTCCGGAAATGATATTGCAGGAAAGACACAAACATGTCTTCTCTAAATTACGACATACATTAACTTTGCAGATGCTTTCAATCGGCATATCATTACTTATATTTATTTTTAGAAAATAATGGCTACAGATACTTTAAATGCCCTATAGTGTTGATGTTGTATTCTAATGGGTATGTTTGGCATGCTGTGAAACATATGGCCGTGATGTATTCTAGATTGATTTAAAAAAAAGGCATTTGTACCGGTGACGTTTAATTCACATATAGTCATATACAGCAAGATCACTACTAAATTTCTCTACTTTAATAAATGGCAGAATATATATATATATATATATATATAGCTCCAATATGAAGTATTATTCCTTGTTTTCTTTACTTCACAAACAACATTTTCAGTTTTATCAAAATTGCTGTTGAAAGTAAATATTTCCACAAAAGCAGCACATTCTTCCATCAAAGTAAATCTGGCCGTTATCAAACATATAAAGCCAATCAAATGCTTGAAAATTTGAAAAGTTATAGAAAGTTTTTACTCTCTTGTAGAGGCAATCACTTCTGGAAATCCATTAATTTTTGGAATATTTCTGTAAAAAAAAAAAAAAAAAAAAAAAAAAAACTTAAACCAATAAAGACGCAATTCATTGAAAAAATATGTGTTGAAAAGTAGATTTTCTCTAAGCTCACTCTTTGGAGAAGCAGATGAAGAGGCGGCTTATTGGACTATTTCCTGCAAGCCTCCTTCTTGAAGAAGGATGATTTGCTATTTTCCCTGACAAGGACAATTTGAAGTTTTTTTCCTGGCATTAGGTACGTGGGAAGGATATTTTGATGATAAAACTGGCGGAATAAATTTAAAGGGTAACATTTTTGACATGGGGAAGGAAATCACACATTGACAAAAAACTTTTCGCGAGTTCATTAAAATGCGGGATACGTAAAGGGATACGTAAAGAGTGAAGACACTGGTATTGTTGAGGGCGCACAATATACAGTGATTTGCAATGTTATGCAAACAAGCTACTGTGTCATCCATATTAGATCAATATGCAAAGACCCGAGAAACTTAAATTTAATTTATATTGAGATAAGATATATTCACTTTATCATTGTAACTCAGAAGATAAATTACATTTTTTACTCTAAGTAAATCTACCCCTCTCCTCTACCCTTTCTTATTTTTGGATTTTAGGTTACCCTCTTTGTTAACATTACTAAGAATTTTTTAAAGGAAATGACAGCTTTCGAGCTTTGCTATGAAAACAATTAAATATAGTGCTAGATATAGTCTCTATCAAAGATGCAAACTAGCACTAGGTGTCACTTAGTTGGTCACCACTTTCAAGAATGTGAACAATAATTTCATGCAAAGCTAAGTATTGGAGTATAGGAGTTAATATATATATAATCTCGAATCTCGAATCTTATTTGCAGGGAAACCTATATCTCGTACATTAATCAAAAAACTTCGGACATAATAAATAAAAGTTAATGAAAAAATGCATTTATTTGATAAGAGCCTAAGCGTTAACGGTAGGAAGTAAGAAAGTCCGACATTAAAAGCGGCCAATTTAATTTCCCCTACGTGAGGTGATGATGCGCAGACCAGAATTCACATGGTGAGAAAAACTGTGTGGTGATCTCCCTACTTTACACCAAAGATGCTGAATGTGATTGGAGGAACACATTATTATTATTTGTGTAAAGAATATACGAAATATTAGGCTGAAAGTGCCGCAAGTTTGTCTGAGAGCTGGAGAGTTCTCTATACTTTGACCAGTCTAGGCTATATGCCGCTATGCCGTTTTATTGCCCATGCTTCTAATACAGTGGTGCAAATTCACATAAAACCACTGCATTATTTTACTGTGAACATGCAATAATACTTAACCAATTTTTTATAGAGGATTCATTCTTTCTTAGAAATTGTCGCCACACGAGTTGTCATATTCGTTTTGTTCTAAGAAGTGCTCACTTCAGTTGGTTGCGAGCTTTTATTGTGCTAACCAGCAATGTAAATGAGATTTTAGGTGGAAATTCACATAAAACCAGTAGGAAAAATAATTAATAGTTTGCTTATTAAGGTGAGTTTTAATATTTTATTGTTTTTCGAAGAATATCTGGACCTTTCCGTGTTAATTATTTGTATGCTCGCAATTTATCGCTACGTCTTTCGGTTTTATTTCACCTATGCCACGCGGCAAGATTTTAAGTGATGATGAACAGACGGAAATTCTTCGTTATAAATATTACGAGTTACCAGTGATGGAATTGCGAGGAAGATCGGCTGATCACATGACGTTGTGATTAATTTTTTAAATTAGGCGAAAAATAATATAAAAAATAAAATATAAATTAAAAATAATAAATATAATTGTAACCAAAAGTTAAGTCCGCGACAAAATCAATTAATTTTCCGTGAGGTGCGTAAAAATAAACCGTTTTCTGGGCAGATTGTGCCAAAATTAGAGTTGCCAGTGTCAAGCCGATGCGTGCGTCAAATATGACACGCATATCCAAATCTAACTTTTAGGAAGAAGTCAAAAAAAAAACAAAACACCATTAACAGCAACTCATAAGCAGATAAGATTAAATTTTTCTGAAAACCATATGGCATGGACCACTGAATGGGATAAAGTTCTTTGCACTGACGAAAATAAATTTAATCTGGATGGACCCGATGGATTTCAGTCTTATTGGTGATGATCTGGGCTGGATTTTGCTCAAGTGGTAAAACGATTCTTGCATGGGTCCCTCAAAGAATGAACTCGGAAAAGTACACATGAGCTTTTGCAAGATGTTATGATTGAACGGGTCGAAGAATTATGTGCTCAGGACTTCGTTTTCCAACAGGATAACGCCAGCGTCCACGTGGCGAAGAAGGTAATTGAATGGCTGCAAGAAATATATGTCGATACTTTGAACTGGCCCGCAAAAAGTCCTGACCTAAACCCGATTGAGAATATTTGGGGGATACTTGCGAGGCGAGTTTACGCAAAAGTATGGCAGTTTTCTAACATACAGGAACTAAAAACAGTATTAGAATTAGAGTGGGAGTCTATAGCCATAAATGAATTAAAAACCTGATTCAATCTAGGCTTTGCCGTATTTAGGTTATAAAGCAGAGTAGAGGCTCTACACATTATTAGAATGTTAATAAATAAAGACTGTTTAAAATAATAGTTATTTTTACAACATACTTTATGATGGTTTTATGTGAATTTCCATCTATTTTGCCTGAATTTTGTTCATTTTGTCGTTTCTTTATTAATTATTGTTCTGAATATGCATTTTTATGTTGTATTATGAAAAGATATATTATTTGAATATTAAATGAAAAAGAATTTTATATATGTTACATAATTTTTTTAAGATATATCAAGAAAAAGTCATGGTTTTATGTGATTTTCCACCACTGTATGAGTTGATGAGGCTAAGTGCCTCCTTCTTGATCTCATATGCTAAAGAGTCGAGTTATTGAGAATGAACAGCCTGGACGTGTGAAACAATTCTTCTTTATCCAATTAATATCAATCTTATATATAATATATATAATATAATTAATTACGTTGCTTAAAAGGAAAATCATTCCATAAACAAAAATCAATATTTTCAAAAGAAATTGCTAAGTCAGAAATTTCACTGCTTTCTTGCTCACAAAATGCCTTTTTAAAATATTGGTGGCTTTTGTTTATTTGATACACATTTTTTCGTAGTTCGTAAAATAATTTCGTCATTTGGCTTGCCAGCTTTGTTCGCTTACTAAATTAGTATAAATTGTTGATTCTTATTTTATTTTAATTGATTTCCATTTATTGGTGTGTAGAAAGTGTTGAAAATTGTTGTCTTTTTTTCTCTTTTTTATTTCACAATTGTGTTTGCAGTGTTGTGCAATGTAATCTACGTGATTTAGACTACATCATCATCTACGCGTCGGCAATTACCTGTAGAGAATATTCTCTTGTCTACATTATATTTTATAAGCGTAGACTATGTAGAAAATTAAAACTTTGGTAGAAAGTTAAAGCGGGTTTATTATACTCGCTTAGCTAGGAAACAGATTATTAGTGCATCAAAAATAATGATTCGGATAATAACCTACATAATTTATTGAAGCTGCGAATAATGATTGATAGTAGTAAGCATAAAGAGAATATAGAATAAATAAGATACATGTAGAAGTGTATGCGTAACTAAGTTATAATTACACCATAAATTTAAATTAAAAACAGTTATTTAGATTAATAAAATTTAATCAGATTATTAGCATCTTCGCTGTATACATCATGCGAGATTCAAAAAGAATAATAAATGTGCAGCAATCGCTTAGTTATTTGAAAGGTTAACCGATTTTTTCTTGAAGAAAGAACATGTGACCAGCTCGAAAAAAGTCTTTCTATTCGGGGAGATGATGCTGGAATCCTCAACAGTTTTATGGCTAAATTCTACTGACGTGATGCATTGCTACTATATTCCAAAAAGCTAATAGTTTTTTTATACCTTTTATGTATAGATTTCCGAAAATTAAGGTTTGCTTTTGAAAAATGTCCCAATCTTCTTTTCCTTGCAATTGAGTTCCTTAAACAAAAAATTGTTGATTTTTCTAGATCGAATCCAACTTCATCGAAAGCTTTATTTTTCGGTCTGCCTGGCATATTTTATAATTATAACTTGTCTTAAACTTATTTTATCGATTCTTATAAGAATAAGATACTACTTCACGTACTAACTAAGTTTTGTTTTTAATAGAGAACAAAGTCTACATTGTCGACACAATACTTGACATTATCGACACATTAGTTGATATTGTCGACATTGTCTACATTGAATTTGTTTGTCTACGCTAATGTCAACGCTAAAGAATACACAATGAAAGTCTACGCGTACAGGAATAACACTGCGTGTTTGTACATCAAATTGCATGTTTACCCTTGCCCTTGCTATGCTATATGATATTATGATATTTTTGTACTTATTATATGTTTCTACGTACATATATTTACATGCTTTATCTGTTATGAGTTAATTACGATATTTTAATACTTATACGTAGGGATACGCGTATGGTATTATGGGCCTTCTTATGATGCTTTAAGATATTCATATTACAATTGTCTACTCCACCAAATAAGTGATTACCGATCGTCCCAACATAGCCATATTTCTAATTGAAAAAAACAACAAAAAAATGTGCTACAATTCGGAGGTTTGTCGGGTATATACTCAGCGCAGATCGAAGTCATTTGCATCTCCCGCTTAATGAGAGAGTTTAATCCAACCTGGCACCTATCCAGTTGAAATGTAGCCTAGGCCATATAGTCGTTCTCCTTAGTAGTATAGCTATGCGGGTCCTGGCGCAATTTCCTGTGTATTTACAAAATGGTATCAAAACCTCTACGTAGACGTGGAGGAGCATAGTTGTGGGTGATGACGTCATGAAAGCTCTAGGGTTGGGTTGTTGGGCTAACGCTCCCGGCCCTTAATCCGTGTCCCAAGGCTAATTCCCCTGCCCCTCAGCCGTTTCCCCTAGGCTAATGTTCCCGGCCCCCTCAGCCGTTTCCGCTAGGCTAATGTCCCCGGCCCCACTCAGCCGTTTCCCCTAGGCTTTGCTTATGACTCCTCTTAAAAGGTTGATAACACTGCACAATATGCAAAAGCTATCAAAACAAAAGGTTATTCACTCTCGCTGCTTCAGTAAGTAGCTGCAGATTTTTTAAACCTGATTTAGCGCATAACAAGAACAGCACGTCACACCGTTCGTTGCCACTGCTGCTACACCCAATTAAATTAGCATAATATCACAAAATTGCGACCGCTTCGGTATTGCGAGCGTGCGTAGGACTGGGAGATCAATGATATTTTAATTGTATGAGTAGAATGGTAGGAAGGTGTGAATGCAAACAAAAGCGGTTTGTATTAAAAAACAAAAACAATATTTGCCGGTATATAAACAGTTTGACAATTTAGTAAACTTGAACTGTGAGCTGAAAGCGAAAGATGGGCCATATTAATTTTATTGAATTTACCGATCCTTTCAACGTCACATCTTTATGATCACGTTTAAAATATATGCTCCTGCTACTCCACATTTAGAACCACTTCGGTCACCCAATTAAATTTACATAACATCACAAAATTGCGACCGCTTTCGTATTGTGAGCGTGTGTACGAATGGGAGATCAATGATATTTAATTATGTGAGTAGAATGGTAGGAAGGTGTGAATGCAAACAAAAACAGTTTCTATGGAAAGCAAAAAAAAAAAACTGAGTCACACTGCCGGGCAGATTAAAAATGGCAGTAATTGTAAAAAAAAAAATAAACGCATACTGCTCACGTTTTATAAAGATTCTTTGGGGTTAAAAACCATCAATCTGGTTAAAACAAAGGTACAACCGGTCAAAGGATGAAATTTAATGCTTTCGTGATGACTTATGTTGGGTGTCATGCTATTAATAAAATTTTGTTCATAATCAAACCATTCTTTGATTCAAACTTGTTCTTCACGTATCGAAATTTTGTTTATACATGTCGATCACGCTGATTAAAAAATGAAAATAATTAGCATGTTGTGCATCATAAAGTATATGTGATGAGGCTGTTGCTCGTTAAAACCGTGAAATAAGTTGAAATAAAAGCTGAGACTACTTTGAAATAAAAACTGGTGGGATATTCGCAATAAAATAATCAAATAAAAATATTTATTTTTCTTAATATTTGAAATTTTTATTAAAACTTAGCTATCTAGTTTATAGAAGTTTAAAAAGATTACAAAACTTTTTATTATACATCCTAATTTTAAGTGCACCTGTTATCCACGTTCGGCGATTATATTCTGCTGCACCAACCAGCTATTCGTAGTTCCTGCCAGGCTAAAATGTAAGAAGATATATAAATAAATAATGTTATCCTATGCCGCGGTTGTAGCCCAATTTCTCTAAATTTACCAACATAAAAAGCTTTATCCGAATAAAATGTGAAAAACGCCGGATGTTCAAACCTAACAACTCTGGAAACAAATGAGACATCATATATCATTCGTCGAGGCCGATGTGCTCTGAAAATGTGTTTATAATAAGGGATTTTTTTTAAAATAAACGAGTTTTTAAGACGTTATAAAATTCTTTTATTTTGCATAATTACAATATGTTCTTATTAATTAATCTATTTCCATTATACTATAATGACCCCATGGTAACGTTTGGTAATTAATTAGCGTTGCATATCTTTTATCATCTTTAGGACTGAGAGCAATTTTAGATTGAGTAATGGGAAAAACTTGATGTTTCCGAGATTGAATTAAATTTTGTGTAATTGATTTTTCAGTATTACTGTTTAAACATTCAACATAATCATCCAAAGTTATATCATTTTTAACAATATTTCTTTTTATACCTTTAGATTCTTTTGTTTTATCATTACCCTCTACACGGGTCGCATACATCTTTCCACCTTAAAGTTGTTTTTGTTTTCTACCCACTTGAAGCCGTTGTAAGGTAGAGGTTGCGACATTGCCCAACCATATTGATTGTTGACATCATAATATTGTAAGAATTTTTGTGATTTACTTGGATCATAGCTAGCCATATAATATTTATTGGAGTAACGTTTAGAGCATTGGCTAAGACCATCCCGAATACCGCGCTCTACAAACATAAACATATCAATATCAGACAACAATTTTAACGATATATTTGTATGTTTCAGCATTGCATCCTAAGTATAGCCAGGTAATGTAAAATAATGTGCAGGATCTAATCC
Organism: Dioctria rufipes; assembly: GCA_963924295.1. Classification (NCBI taxonomy): domain Eukaryota; kingdom Metazoa; phylum Arthropoda; class Insecta; order Diptera; family Asilidae; genus Dioctria; species Dioctria rufipes. Next base: position 719 of record CAWUPM010000716.1, on the reverse strand, counting down.
ATATGTCTTACAAGAACTTGAACGGAATTGCTCAAACACGTCTGCTAACAAAAGAACATCTGTTTTTAGATATAAATCTGAATATTCGCCCAAATTATTTAAATTAAATTCATTCCAAACTTTACAGGCATGTGCATAATCTTCCTTAATAATATCACAACCATTCAACTTATTGTAAAATTCAGAAATGGTGGGTAAGATCGTGTGCTGTGGCCTACCTCAGCCGTAAGAACCATTCTTATATATGCTGACAGGCATGCAAAGGCTTGCTTGCCTAAGTATATTAGGTAGGCGTTCTACGGCTACTACGGACATTGGGTTGAAGTACTCATTTGGACGGTACACCACTGATTTCCGGGCTAAAGTCTTCGCCATTACAAAAGCAGCGAAGCACCGCCATGGTCTCCGTGTTTGGGATCTTTGGTCCCCCTGCCCATAAAAAAAAAAGTGTGAAAAAAATATGTGAAGAAACTTCGACGCCGTTTTTTCAAGAATTTGTGCGATAAGTCAATCATGTTTTCGAGCATGATTACCTAATGAATACTTGGATACCTACCTCCAAAATGTTATATAAATTTATATAAATATTCTGTGTGTGTATCATCTCCTCCCTAAAATTGAGATAATCTTTGAAAAGTAATAGCCCCCGGAAAAAGAAACATCTCAAACGTTTCTTTGATTTGATTGATTTGCTAATGGGAGCGGAGTAAAACGAAAAA